>SZWC01004674.1:71175-83122 GCA_023375785.1 Penium margaritaceum | reverse complement strand
TACCAAGTACAACGACCTTCAGTCAGTAGTAGCACGGTGTGGCTACCATGCACAATGACCGACCAAAGTAGGCATATGTACTGCCTTTGACCAAAGAAATCCGCTGTGTGTGGTCAACGTTGACAACTCATAATACGAGTCACAAATGGTCAGAGGGGGAAACAATGGTTTGGGAACACCAAGTATCACATAGCAAGCACAAGCACCTTCAATACGTTGTGGCACGCTGTGGAGACCATGCACGATGACCAACCAAAGTAGGCATATGTCACTGACCATAACCAAGTAATGTCACTAAGTGTGGTAAACTTTGACAACTCACAACACGAGTCACAAATGGTCAGGGTGGAAGGTAATGGTTTGTGAATACTAGTTATCTACTAGCAAGTACAAATACCTTCAATATGTAGTGGCACAATGTGGCTTCAATGCACAGTGACCAACCAAAGTATGCATATGTCACTAACCATGACGGACAAATTTCACCTCATGTGGTCAACGTTGAAAACGCATAACACGAGTCACAAATGGTCAGAGGGTAAAACAATGGATTGGGAAGCCTGTGTATTGGCTAGAAAGGATGAAGAACTTCAATACGTAGTGGCACGGTGTGGCTAATATGCACACCAAACAATCAAAGTAGGCATATGTCACTGATCATGACCAGAGAATTTCAATATAGGTGGTCAACGCTGACCAACCATAACACGAGTCACAAACGGTCAGGAGAGGAAACAATTCTATGAGAATATTGGTTCTCAACTACCAAGTACAATGACCTTCAGTCAGTAGTAGCGCGGTGTGGCTACCATGCACAATGACCGACCAAAGTAGGCATATTACTGCCTTTGATCAAAGAAATCTGCTGTGTGTGGTCCACGTTGACAACTCATAATACGAGTCACAAATGGTCAGAGGTGGAAACAATGGCTTGGGAACACCACGTATCACATAGCAAGCACAAGGGGCTTTAAAACGTTGTGGCACGGTGTGGGGACCATGCATACTGACCAACCAAAGTAGGCATATGTCACTGACCATGACCAAGTAATGTCACTAAGTGTGGTAAACTTTGACAACTCACAACACGAGTCACAAATGGTCAGGGTGGAAGGCAATGGTTTGTGAATACTAGTTATCTAATAGCAAGTACAAATACCTTCAATATGTAGTGGCACAAAGTGGCTTCAATGCAGAGTGACCACCCAAAGCATGCATATGTCACTGACCATGACGAAAGAATTTCACATCATGTGGTCAATGTTATAAACGCATAACACAAGCCACAGATGGTCAGAGGGGAAAACAATGGGTTGGGAACACTAGTTATCAACTAGGAAGTACAAAGACATTCAAAAAGCAGTCGCACGGTATGGCTAGCGTGCATAGTGACCAACCAAATGATGCATACGTCACAGACTACGACCGAATATGTCCACTATGTGTGGTCAACATTGACAACTCATAACACGAGTCACAAATGGTCACAGGGAGAGAAAATGGTTTGGGAAGCCTATGTATTGACTATAGAGGACAAAGAACTTCAATACGTAGTGGCCCGGTGTGGCTAATCTGCACACCAAACAACCAAACTAGGCATATGTCACTGATCATGACCACATAACTTCAACATGGGTGGTCAACGTTGACCAACCATAACACGAGTCACAAATGGTCAGGACAGGAAACAATGCTATGGGAATATCGGTTCTCAACTACCAAGTACAACGACCTTCAGTCAGTAGTAGCACGGTGTGGCTACCATGCACAATGACTGACCAAAGTAGGCATATGTACTGCCTTTGACCAAAGAAATCCGCTGTGTGTGGTCAACGTTGACAACTCATAATACGAGTCACAAATGGTCATAGGGGGAAACAAGGGTTTGGGAACACCAATTATCACATAGCAAGCACAAGAGGCTTCAATACGTTGTGGCACGGTGTGGAGACCATGCACGATGACCAACCAAAGTAGGCATATGTCACTGACCAAGTGATGTCACTAAGTGTGGTAAACTTTGACAACTCACAACACGAGTCACAAATGGTCAGTGTGGAAGGTAATGGTTTGTGAATACTAGTTATCTACTAGCAAGTACAAATACCTTCAATATGTAGTGGCACAATGTGGCTTCAATGCATAGTGACCAACCAAAGTATGCATATGTCACTAACCATGATGAACAAATTTCACTTCATGTGGTCAACGTTGAAAACGCATAACACGAGTCACAAACGGTCAGAGGGGAAAACAATGGATTGGGAAGCCTATGTATTGGCTAGAGAGGACAAAGAACTTCAATACGTAGTGCTATGGTGTGGCTAATATACACACCAAACAATCAAACTAGGCATATGTCACTGATCATGACCAGAGAATTTCAATATGGGTGGGCAACGTTGACCTACCATAACACGAGTCACAAACGGTCAGGAGAGGAAACAATGCTATGAGAATATCGGTTCTAAACTACCAAGTGCAATGACCTTCAGTCAGTAGTAGCACGGTGTGGCTACCATGCACAATGACCGACCAAAGTAGGCATATTTACTGCCTTTGACCAAAGAAATTCGCTGTGTGTGGTCCACGTTGACAACTCATAATACGGGTCACAAATGATCAGAGGGGGAAACAATGGCTTGGGAACACCACGTATCACATAGTAAGCACAAGGGGCTTCAATACATTGTGGCACGGTGTGGGGCCCATGGATGGTGACCAACCAAAGTAGGCATATGTCACTGACCATGACAAAATAATGTCACTAAGTGTGGTAAAATTTGATAACTCACAACACGAGTCACAAATGGTCAGGGTGGAAGGTAATGGTTTGTGAATACTAGTTATCTACTAGCAAGTACAAATACCTTCAATATGTAGTGGCACAATGTGGCTTCAATGGAAAGTGACCACCCAAAGTATGCATATGTCACTGACCATGACGAAAGAATTTCACTTCATGTGTTCAACGTTGAAAACGCATAACACGAGTCACAAATGGTCACAGGGGAAAACAATGGGTTGGGAACACTAGTTATCAACTAGGAAGTACAAAGACCTTCAACAAGCAGTGGCACGGTATGGCTGGCATGCACAGTGACCAACCAAAGGATGCATACTTCACTGACTACGACCGAATAAGTCCACTATGTGTGGTCAACATTGACAACTCATAACACGAGTCTCGAATGGTCAGAGGGAGAGAAAATGGTTTGCAAAGCCTATGTATTGACTAGAAAGGACAAAGAACTTCAATACGCAGTGGCACGGTGTGGCTAATATGCACACCAAACAACCAAACTAGGCANATTGTGGCTACCATGTACAATGACCGACCAAAGTAGGCATATGTACTGCCCTTGACCAAAGAAATCCGCTGTGTGTGCTCAACCTTGACAACTCATAATACGAGTCACAAATGGTCAGAGGGGGAAACAATGGTTTGGAAACACCAAATATCACATAGCAAGCACAAGGGGCTTCAATACGTTGTGGCACGGTGTGGAGACTATGCACGATGACCAACCAAAGTAGGCATATGTCACTGACCATGACCAAGTATTGTCACTAAGTGTGGTAAACCTTGACAACTCACAACACGAGTCACAGATGGTCAGGGTGGAAGGTAATGGTTTTTGAATACTAGTTATCTACTAGCAAGTACAAATGCCTTCAATATGTAGTGGCACAATGCGGCTTCAATGCGCAGTGACCACCCAAAGTATGCATATGTCACTAACCATGACGAAAGAATTTCACTTCATGTGGTCAACGTTGAAAACACATAACACGAGTCACAAATGGTCAGAGGGGAAAACAATGGGTTGGGAACACTAGTTATCAACTAGCAAGTACAAAGACCTTCACCAAGCAGTGGCACGGTATGGCTAGCCTGCACAGTGATCAACCTAAGGATGCATACGTCACTGACTACGACCGAGTAAGTCCACTATGTGTGGTCAACATTGACAACTCATAACGCCAGTCCCAAATGGTCAGAGGGAGAGACAGTGGTTTGGGAAGCATATGTTTTGACTAGAAAGGACAAATAACTTCAATACTTAGTGGCACAGTGTGGCTAATATGCACACCAAACAATCAAACTTGGCACATGTCACTGATCATTACCATATGCCTAGTTTGGTTGTTTGGTGTGCATATTAGCCACACCGTGCCACTTCGTATTGAAGTTCCTTGTCCTTTCTAGTCAATACATGGGCTTCCCAAACCATTTTCTCTCCCTCCGACCATTTGTGACTCGTTTTATGAGTTGTCAATGTTGACCACACATAGTGGACTTATTCGGTCGTAGTCAGTGACGTATGCATCCTTTGGTTGGTCATTGTGCACGCTAGTCATACCGTGCCACTGCTTGCTGAAGGTCTTTGTACTTCCTATTTGATAACTATTGTTCCCAATCTATTGTTTTCCCCTCTGACCATTTGTGACTTGTGTTATGCGTTTTCAACGTTGACCACATGAAGTGAAATTCTTTCATCATGTTCAGTGACATATGCATACTTTGGTTGGTCACTGTGCATTGAAGCCACATTGTGCCACTACATATTGAAGGTATTTGTACTTGCTAGTAGATAACTAGTATTCTCAAACCATTACCTTCCACCCTTACCATTCGTGACTCGTGTTGTGAGTTGTCACAGTTTACCACACTAAGTGACATTATTTGGTCATGGTTTGTGACAAATGCCTACTTTGGTTGGTCATCGTGCATGGTCTCCACACCGTGCCACAACGTATTGAAGCCCCTCGTGCTTGCTTTGTGATACATGGTGTTCCCAAACCATTGTTTCCCCCTCTGACCATTTTTGACTCGTATTATGAGTTGTCAGCATTGACCACACACAGCGGATTTTTTCTGGTCAGAGGCAGTACATATGCCTACTTTGGTCGGTCATTGTACATGGTAGCCACACCGTGCTGCTACTGAACGAAGGTCGTTGTACTTGGTAGTTGGGAACCAATATTCCCATAGCATTGTTTCCTGTCCTGGCCGTTTGTCACTCGTGTTATGGTTGGTCAACATTGACCACCCATATTGAAATTATGTGGTCATGATCAGTGACATATGCCTAGTTTGGTTGTTTGGTGTGCATATTAGCCACACCGTGCCACTACGTATTGAAGTTCTTTGTCCTTTCTAGTCAATACATGGGCTTCCCAAACCATTTTCTCTCCCTCGGACCATTTGTGACTCGTTTTATGAGTTGTCAATATTGACCACACATAGTGGACTTATTCGGTCGTAGTCAGTGACGTATGCATCCTTTGGTTGGTCACTGTGCATTGAAGCCACATTGTGCCACTACATATTGAAGGTATTTGTACTTGCTAGTAGATAACTAGTATTCACAAACCATTACCTTCCACCCTGACCATTTGTGACTCGTGTTGTGAGTTGTCAAAGTTTACCACACTTAGTGACATTATTTAATCATGGTCAGTGACATATGCCTACTTTGGTTGGTCATCATGCATTGTCCCCACACCGTGCCACAACGTATTGAAGCCCCTCGTGCTTGCTTTGTGATACATGGTGTTCCCAAACCATTGTTTCCCCCTCTAACCATTTGTGACTCGTATTATGAGTTGTCAACGTGGACCACACGCAGCGGATTTATTCGGTCAAAGGCAGTAAATATGCCTACCTTGGTCGGTCATTGTGCATGGTAGCCACACCGCGCTACTACTGACTGAAGGTCATTGTACTTGGTAGTTGAGAACCAATATTACCATATCATTGTTTCCTCTTCTTACCGTTCGTGACTCGTGTTATGGTTGGTCAGCGTTGACCACCCATATTGAAATTCTGTGATCATGATCAGTGACATATGCCAAGTTTGATTGTTTGGTGTGCATATTACCCACACCGTACCACTATGTATTGAAGTTTTTGTCCTTTCTAGTCAATACATATGCTTCCCAAATCATTGTCTCTCCCTCTGACCATTTGGGACTGGCGTTATGAGTTGTCAATGTTGACCACACAGAGTGGACTTATTCGGTCGTAGTAAGTGACGTATGCATCCTTTGGTTGGTCACTGTGCACGCTAGCCAAACCGTGCCACTGCTTGTTGAAGGTTTTTGTACTTTCTAGTTGATAACTAGTGTCCCCAATCTATTTTTTTCCCCTCTGACCATTTGTGACTCGTGTTATGCGTTTTCAACATTGACCACATACGTGAGATTTGTTCGTCATGGTTAGTGACATATGCATACTTTCGTTGGTCACTGTGCATTGAGGCCACATTGTGCCACTACATATTGAAGGTATTTGTACTTTCTAGTAGATAACTAGTATTCACAAACCATTACCTTCCACCCTGACCATTTGTGACTCGTGTTGTGAGTTGTCAAAGTTTACCACACTTAGTGACATTATTTAATCATGGTCAGTGACATATGCCTACTTTGGTTGGTCATCATGCATTGTCCCCACACCGTGCCACAACGTATTGAAGCCCCTTGTGCTTGCTATGTGATACGTGGTGTTCCCAAACCATTGTTTCCCCCTCTGACCAGTTGTGACTCGTATTATGAGTTGTCAACGTGGACCACACACGGCGGATTTATTTGGTCAAAGGCAGTACATATGCCTACATTGGTCGGTCACTGTCCATGGTAGCCACACCGTGCTACTACTGACTGAAGGTCGTTGTACTTGGAAGTGGAGAGCCGATATTCTCATATCATTGTTTCGTGTCCTACCCGTCTGTGACTCGTGTTATGGTTGGTCAACGTTGACCACCCATATAGAAATTCTGTGGTCATGATCAGTGACATATGCCTAGTTTGGTTGTTTGGTGTGCATATTAGCCACACCGTGCCACTACGTATTGAAGTTCTTTGTCCTTTCTAGCCAATACGTAGGCTTACCAAACCATGTTCTCTCCCTTTGACCATTTTTGAATCGTGTTATGAGTTGTCAATGTTGACCACACATAGTGGACTTATTCGGTGGTAGCCAGTGACGTATGCATTCTTTGGTTGGTCACTGTGCACGCTAGCCATACCGTACCACTTCTTGTTGAAGGTCTTTGTACTTCCTAGTTGATAACTAGTATTCCCAACCCATTGTTTTCCCCTCTGACCATGTGTGACTTGTGTTATGCGTGTTCAATGTTGACCACATGAAGTGAAATGCTTTCGTCATGGTCAGTGACATATGCATACTTTGGATGGTCACTGTGCATTGAAGCCACATTGTGCCACTACATATTGAAGGTATTTGTACTTGCTAGCAGATAAGCAGTATTCACAAACCATTACCTTCCACCCTGACCATTTATGACTTGTGTTGTGAGTTGTCAAACTTTACCACACTTAGTGACATTATTTGGTCATGGTCAGTGACATATCCCTACTTTGGTTGGTCATCGTGCATGGTATCCACACCGTGCCAAAACGTATTGAAGCCCCTTGTGCTTGCTATGTGATACTTGGTGTTCCCAAACCATTGTTTCCCCCTCTGACCATTTGTGACTTGTATTATGAGTTGTCAACGTTGACCACACACCGCGGATTTCTTTGGTCAAAGGCAGTACATATGCCTACTTTGGTCGGTCATTGTACATGGTAGCCACACCGTGCAACAACTGAATGGAGGTCGTTGTACTTGGTAGTTTAAAACCGATATTGCCATAGCATTGTTTCCCGTCTTGACTGTTTGTGACTTGTGTTATGGTTGGTCAACGTTGACCACCCATATTGAAATTATGTGGTCATGATCAGTGACATATGCCTAGTTTGGTTGTTTGGTGTGCATATGAGTCACACCGTGCCACTACATATTGAAGTTCTTTGTCCTTTCTAGTCAATACATAGGCTTCCCAAACCATATTCTCTCTTTGACCATTTGTGACTCGCGTTATGAGCTGTCTATGTTGACCACACACAGTGGACTTATTCGGTCGTTGTAAGTGCCGTATGCATCCTTTGGTTGGTCAATGTGCACGCTAGCCATGTCGTGCCACTGCTTGTTGAAGGTCTTTGTACTTCCTAGTTGATAACAAGTGTTCCCAACCCATTGTTTTCTCCTCTGATCATTTGTGACTCGTGTTATGCGTTTTCAACGTTGACCAGATGAAGTGAATTTATTTCGTCATGGTCAGTGACATATGCATACTTTGGGTGTTCACTGTGCATTGAAGCCACATTCTACCACTACATATTGAAGGTACTTGTACTTGCTAGTAGATAAGTAGTGTTCACAACCCATTACCTTCCATCCTGACCATTTGTGACTCGTGTTGTGAGTTGTCAAAGTTTACCACACTTAACGACATTATTTGGTCATGGTCAGTGACATATGCCTGCTTTGGTTGGTCATCGTGCATGGTTCCCACAGGGTGCCACAACGTATTGAAGCCCCTTGTGCTTGCTATGTGATACTTGGTGTTCCCAAACCATTGTTTCCCCCTCTGACCATTTGTGACTCGTATTATGAGTTGTCAACGTGGACCACACACAGCGGATTTTTTTGGTCAAAGGGCGTAAATATGCCTACTTTGGTCGGTCATTGTGCATGGTAGCCATACCGCACTACTACTGACCGAAGGTCATTGTACTTGGTAGTTGAGAACTGGTATTCTCATAGCATTGTTTCCTCTCCTGACCGTTTGTGATTCGTGTTATGGTTGGTCAACGTTGACCACCCATATTGAAATTCTCTGGTCATCATCAGTGACACATGCCCAGTTTTATTGTTTGGTGTGCATATAAGCCACACCGTGCCACTATGTGTTGAAGTTCTTTGTCCTTTCTAGCCAATATATAGGCTTCCCAATCCATTGTTTTCCCCTCTGACCATTTGTGACTCGTGTTATGCGTTCTCAACGTTGACCACGTGAAGTGATTTTTGTTCGTCATGGTTAGTGACATATGCATACTTTGATTGGTCACTGTGCATTGAAGCCACATTGTGCCACTACATATTGAAGGTATCTGTACTTGCTAGTAGATAACTAGTAGTCACAAACCATTACCTTGCACCCTGACCATTTGTGACTCGTGTTGTGAGTTGTCAAAGTTTACCACACTTAGTGATGTTACTTGGTCATGGTCAGTGACATATGCCTACTTTGGTTGGTCATCGTGCATGGTCTCCACATCGCGCCACAACGTATTGAAGCCCCTTGTGCTTGCTATGCGATACTTGGTGTTCCCAAACCATTGTTTCCCCCTCTAACAATTTGTGACTCGTATTATGAGTTGTCAACGTTGACCACACACAGCAGATTTCTTTGGTCAAAGGCAGCACATATGCCTATATTGGTCGGTCATTGTACATGGTAGCCACACCGTGCTACTACTTAATGAAGGTCGTTGTACTTGGTAGTTGAGAGCCAATATTCCCATAGCATTGTTTCCTGTCCTACCCGTTTGTGACTCGTGTTATGGTTGGTCAATGTTGACCACCCATATTGAAATTCTGTGGTCATGATCAGTGACATATGCCTAGTTTGGTTGTTTGGTGTTCATATTAGCCACACCGTGCCACTACGTATTGAAGTTCTTTGTACTTTCTAGCCAATACATAGGCTTACCAAACCATTGTATCTCCCTCTGACCATTTGTGACTCGTGTTGTGAGTTGTCAATGTTGACCACATAATGGACTTATTCGGTCGTAGTCAGTGATGTATGCATCCTTTGGTTGGTCACTGTGCACGCTAGCCATACGGTGCCACTGCTTGTTGAAGGTCTTTGTACTTTCTATTTGATAACTAGTGTCCCCAATCCATTATTTTCCTCTCTGACCATTTGTGACTCGTGTTATGCATTTTCAACATTGACCACATACGTGAAATTTGTTCGTCACGGTTAGTGACATATGCATACTTTGGTTGGTCACTTTGCATTAAGGTCACATTGTGCCACTACATATTGAAGGTATTTGTACTTGCTAGTAGATAACGAGTATTCACAAACCATTACCTTCCACCCTGACCATTTGTGACTCGTGTTGTGAGTTGTCAAAGTTTACCACACTTAGTGACTTTATTTGGTCATGGTCAGTGACATATGCCTACTTTGGTTGGTCATCGTGCATGGTCTCCACACCGTGCCCCAACGTATTGAAGCCCCTTGTGCTTGCTACGTAATACTTGGTGTTCCCAAACCATTGTTTCCCCCTCTAACCATATGTGACTCGTATTATGAGTTGTCAACGTTCACCACACACAGCGGATTTCTTTGGTCAAAGGAAGTACATATGCCTACTTTGGTCGGTCATTGTACATGGTAGCCACACTGTGCTACTACTGAATGAAGGTCGTTGTACTTAGTAGTTGAGAACCCATATTCCCATAGCGTTGTTTGCTGTCCTGACCGTTCGTCACTCGTGTTATGGTTGGTCATCGTTGACCACCCATTTTGAAATTGTGTGGTCATGATCACTGACACATGCCTAGTTTGGTTGTTAGGTGTGCACATTAGCCACACCGTGCCACTACGTATTGAAGTTCTTTGTCCTTTCTAGTCAATACATAGGCTTCCCAAACCTGTTTCTCTCCCTCTGACCATTTGTGACTCGTGTTATGAGTGGCCAATGTTGACCACACACAGTGGACTTATTCGGTCGTAGTCAGTGACGTATGCATCCTTTGGTTGGTCACTGTGCACGCTAGCAATACCGTGCCACTGCTTGTTGAAGGTTTTTGTACTTCCTAGTTGATAACTAATGTTCCCAACCCATTGTTTTCCCCTCTGGCCATTTGTGACTTGTGTTATGCGTTTTCAACGTTGACCACATGAAGTGAAATTCTTTCGTCATGGTCAGTGACATATGCATACTTTGGATGGTCACTGTGCATTGAAGCCACATTGTGCCACTACACATTGAAGGTATTTGTATTTGCTAGTAGATAACTAGTATTCACAAACCATTACCTTCCACCCTGACCATTTGTGACTAGTGTTGTGATTTGTCAAAGCTTACCACACTTAGTGACATTATTTGGTCATGGTCAGTGACATATGCCTACTTTGGTTAGTCATCGTGCATGGTCCCCACACAGTGCCACAACGTATTGAAGCCCCTTGTGCTTCCTATGTGCTATGTGGTTTTCCCAAACCATTGTTTCCCCCTCTGACCATTTCTGTCTCGTAGTATGAGTTGTCAACGTGGACCACACACATCGGATTTCTTTGGTCAAAGACAGTAAATGTGCCTACTTTGGTCGGACATTGTGCATTGTAGCCATGCCGCACTACTACTGAGCGGATGTCATTGTACTTGGTAGTTGAGAACTGATATTCTCATAGCATTGTTTCCTCTCCTGGCCGTTTGTGACTCGTGTTATGGTTGGTCAACGTTGACCACCCATATTGAAATTCTCTGGTCATGATCAGTGACATATGCCTAGTTTGATTGTTTGGTGTGCATATTAGCCAGACCGTGCCACTATGTATTGAAGTTCTTTGTCCTTTCTAGCCAATACATAGGCTTCCCAATCCATTGTTTTCCCCTCTGACCATTTGTGACCCGTGTTATGCGTTTTCAACATTGACCACACGAAGTGAAATTTGTTCGTCATGGTAAGAGACATATGCATACTTTGGTTGGTCACTCTGCATTGAAGCCACATTGTGCCACTACATATTGAAGGTATTTGTACTTGCTAGTAGATAACTAGTATTCACAAACCATTACCTTCCACCCTGACCATTTGTGACTCGTGTTGTGAGTTGTCAAAGTTTACCACACTTAGTGACATTATTTGGTCATGGTCAGTGACATATGCCTACTTTGGTTGGTCATCGTGCATGGTCTCCACACCGTGCCACAACGTATTGAAGCCCCTTGTGCTTGCTATGTGATACTTGGTGTTCCCAAACCATTGTTTCCCCCTCTGACCATTTGTGACTCGTATTATGAGTTGTCAACGTGGACCACACACAGCGGATTTCTTTGGTCAAAGGCAGTA
>SZWC01004674.1:52548-70988 GCA_023375785.1 Penium margaritaceum | reverse complement strand
AAACCATTGTTTCCCCCTCTAACCATTTGTGACTCGTATTATGAGTTGTCAACGTGGACCACACACAGCGGATTTCTTTGGTCAAAGGCAGTAAATATGCCTACTTTGGTTGGTCATTGTGCATGGTAGCCACACCGCGCTACTACTGACCGCAGGTCATTCTACTTGGTAGTTGAGAACCGATATTCTCATAGCATTGTTTCCTCTCCTGACCGTTTGTGACTCGTGTTATGGTTGGTCAACGTTGACCACCCATATTGAAATTCTCTGGTCATGATCAGTGACATATGCCTAGTTTGATTGTTTGGTGTGCATACTAGCCACACCGTGCCACTAGGTATTGAAGTTCTTTGTCCTTTTTAGCCAATACATAGGCTTCCCAATCCATTGTTTTCCCCTCTGACCATTTGTGACTCGTGTTATGCGTTTTCAACGTTGACCACATGAAGTGAAATTAGTTCGTCATGGTTAGTGACATATGCATACTTTGGTTGGTCACTGTGCATTTGAGCCACACTGTGCCACTACATATTGTAGGTGTTTGTACTTGCTAGTAGATAACTAGTAGTCACAAACCATTACCTTCCACCCTGACCATTTGTGAGTCGTGTTGTGAGTTGTCAAAGTTTACCACACTCAGTGACTTTATTTGGTCATGGTCAGTGACATATGCATACTTTGGTTGGTCATCGTGCATGGTCTCCACACCGTGCCACAACGTATTGAAGCCCCTTGTTCTTGCTATGTGATACTTGGTGTTCCCAAACCATTGTTTCCCCCTCTAACCATTTGTGACTCGTATTATGAGTTGTCAACGTTGACCACACACAGCTGATTTCTTTGGTCAAAGGAAGTACATATGCCTACTTTGGTCGGTCATTGTACATGGTAGCCACACTGTGCTACTACTAAATGAAGGTCGTTGTACTTGGTAGTTGAGAACCGATATTCCCATAGCATTGTTTCCTGTCCTAACTGTTTGTGACTCGTGTTATGGTTGGTCATCGTTGACCACCCGTATTGAAAATATGTGGTCATGATCACTGACATATGCCTAGTTTGGTTGTTTGATGTGCACATTAGCCACACCATGCCACTACGTATTGAAGTTCTTTGTCCTTTCTAGTCAATACATAGGCTTCCCAAACCATTGAATCTCCCTCTGACCATTTGTGACTCGTGTTATTAGTTGTCAATGTTGACCACACATAGTGGACTTATTTGGTCTTAGTCAGTGACGTATGCATCCTTTGGTTGGTCACTGTGCACGCTAGCCATACCGTGCCACTGCTTGTTGAATTTCTTTGTACTTCCTAGTTGATAACTAGTGTTCACAACCCATTGTTTTCCCCTCTGACCACTTGTGACTCGTGTTATGCGTTTTCAACGCTGACCACATGAAGTGAACTTCTTTCGTCATGGTCACTGACATATGCATTCTTTGAGTGGTCACTGTGCATTGAAGCCACATTGTGCCACTACATATTGAAGGTATTTGTACTTGTTTGTAGATAACTAGTATTCACAAACCATTACCTTCTACCTTGACCATTTGTGACTCATGTTGTGAGTTGTCAAAGTTTACCACACTTGGTGACATCATTTGGTCATGGTCAGTGACATATGCCTACTTAGGTTGGTCATCGTGCATGGTCCCCACACCGTGCCACAATGTATTGAAGCCCCTTGTGCTTGCTATGTGATACGCGGTGTTCCTAAACCATTGTTTCCCCCTCTAACCATTTGTGACTCGTATTATGAGTGGTCAACGTGGACCACACACAGCGGATTTCTTTGGTCAAAGGCAGTAAATATGCCTACTTTGGTTGGTCATTGTGCATGGTAGCCACACCGCGCTACTACTGACCGCATGTCATTCTACTTGGTAGTTGAGAACCGATATTCTCATAGCATTGTTTCCTCTCCTGACCGTTTGTGACTCGTGTTATGGTTGGTCAACGTTGACCACCCATATTGAAAATCTCTGGTCATGATCAGTGACATATGCCTAGTTTAATTGTTTGGTGTGCATATTAGCCACACCGTGCCACTACGTAATGAAGTTCTTTGTCCTTTATAGCCAATACATAGGCTTCGCAATCCATTGGTTTTCCCTCTGACCATTTGTGACTCGTGTTTTGCGTTTTCAACGTTGACCACATGAAGTGAATTTTTTGTTCGTCATGGTTAGTGACAAATGCATACTTTGGTTGGTCACTGTGCATTAGAGCCACATTGTGCCACTACATATTGAAGGTATTTGTACTTGCTAGTATATAACTAGTAGTCACAAACCATTACCTTTCACCCTGACCATTTGTGATCCCTCTTGTGAGTTGTCAAAGTTTACCACACTTAGTGACATTACTTCGTCATGGTCAGTGACATATGCCTACTTTGGTTGGTCATCGTGCATGGTCTCCACACCGTGCCACAACGTATTAAAGCCCCTTGTTCTTGCTATGTGATACTTGGTGTTCCCAAACCATTGTTTCCCCCTCTAACCATTTGTGACTCGTATTATGAGTTGTCAACGTTGACCACACACAGCGGATTTCTTTGGTCAAAGGAAGTACATATGCCTACTTTGGTCGGTCATTGTNTGAAGGTCGTTGTACTTGGTAGTTGAGAACCGATATTCCCATAGCATTGTTTCCTGTCCTGCCCGTTTGTGACTCGTGTTATGGTTTGTCAACGTTGACCACCCATATTGAAATTATGTGGTCATGATCAGTGACATATGCCTAGTTTGGTTGTTTGGTGTGCATATTAGCCACACCGTGCCACTACGTATTGAAGTTCTTTGTCCTTTCTAGTCAATACATAGGCTTCCCAAACCATTTTCTCTACCTCTGACCATTTGTGACTCGTGTTATGAATTGTCAATGTTGACCACACATAGTGGACTTATTCGCTCGTAGTCAGTGACGTATGCATCCTTTGGTTGGTGACTATGCATGCTAGCCATACCGTGCCACTGCTTTTTGAAGGTCTTTGTACTTCCTAGTTGATAACTAGTGTTCCCGACCCATTGTTTTCCCCTGTGACCATTTGTGACTCGTGTTATGCGTTCTCAACGTTGACCACATGAAGTGAAAATCTATCGTCATGGTCAGTGACATATGCATACTTAGGGTGGTCACTGTGCATTGAAGCCACATTGTGCCACTACATATTGAAGGTATTTGTACTTGCTAGTAGATAACCAGTATTCACAAACCATTACCTTCCATCCTGACCATTTGTGACTCGTGTTGTGAGTTGTCAAAGTTTACCACACTTAGTGACATTATTTGGTCATGGTCAGTGACATATGCCTACTTTGGTTGGTCATCGTGCATGGTCCCCACACCGTGCCACAACGTATTGAGGCCCCTTGTGCTTGCTATGTGAAACGCGGTGTTCCCAAACCATTGTTTTCCCCTCTGACCATTTGTGACTTGTATTATGAGTTGTCAACGTGGACCACACACAGCGGATTTCTTTGGTCAAAGGAGGTAAACATGCATACTTTGGTCGGTCATTGTGCATGGTAGCCACACCGCGCTACTACTGACTGAATGTCATTGTACTTGGTAGTTGAGAACCGATATTCTCATAGCATTGCTTCCTCTCCTGACCGTTTTTGACTCGTGTTATGGTTGGTCAACGTTGACCACCCATATTGAAATTCTCTGGTCATGATCAGTGACATATGCCTAGTTTTATTGTTTGGTGTGCATATTAGCCACACCGTGCCACTATGTATTGAAGTTATTTGTCCTTTCTAGCCAATACATAGGCTTCCCAATCCATTGTTTTCCCCTCTGACCATTTGTGACTCGTGTTATGCGTTTTTAACGTTGACCACATGAAGTGAAATTTGTTCGTCATGGTTAGTGACATATGCGTACTTTGGTTAGTCACTGTGCATTCAAGCCACATTGTGCCACTACATTTTGAAGGTATTTGTACTTGCTAGTAGATAACTAGTATTCACAACTCATTACCTTCAAGCTTGAACATTTGTGACTCGTGTTGTGAGTTGTCAAAGTTTACCACACTTAGTGACATTATTTGGTCATAGTCAGTGACATATGCCTACTTTGGTTGGTCATCGTGCATGGTCTCCACACCGTGCCACAACGTATTGAAGCCCCTTGTGCTTGCTATGTGATACTTGGTGTTCCCAAACCATTGTTTCCCCCTCTGACCATTTGTGACTCGTATTATGAGTTGTCAACCTTGACCACACACAGCGGATTTCTTTGATCAAAGGCAGTACATATGCCTACTTTGGTCGGTCATTGTGCATGGTAGCCACACCGTGCTACTGCTGACTTAAGGGCGTTGTACTTGGTAGTTGAAAACCAATATTCCCATAGCATTGTTTCCTGTCCTGACCATTTGTGACTCGTGTTATGGTTGGTCAACGTTGACCACCCATATTGAAATTCTGTGGCCATGATCAGTGACATATGCCTGGTTTGGTTGTTTGGTGTGCATATAAGCCACACCGTGCCACAACGTATTGAAGTTCTTTGTCCTTTCTAGTCAATACATAGGCTTCCCAAACCATTGTCTCTCCCTCTGACCATTCGTGACTCGTGTTATGAGTTGTCAATGTTGACCACACATAGTGGACTTATTCGGTCGTAGTCAGTGACGTATGCATCCTTTGGTTTGTCACTGTGCACGCTAGCCATACCGTGCCACTGCTTGTTGGAGGTCTTTGTACTTCCTAGTTGATAACTAGTGTTCCCAGCCCATTGTTATCCCCTCTGACCATTTGTGACTCGTGTTATGCGTTTTCAACGTTGACCACATAAAGTGAAATTCTTTCGTCATGGTCAGTGACACATGCATACGTTGGGTGGTCACTGTGCATTGAAGCCTCATTGTGCCACTACATATTGAAGGTATTTGTACTTGCTAGTAGATAACTAGTATTCACAAACCATTACCTTCCACCCTGACCATTTGTGTCTCGTGTTGTGAGTTGTCACAGTTTACCACACTTAGTGACATTATTTGGTCATGGTCAATGACGTATGCCTACTTTGGTTGGTCATCGTGCATGGTCCCCACACCGTGCCACAAGTTATTGAAGCCCCTTGTGCTTGCTATGTGATACGTGGTGTTCCCAAACAATTGTTTCCCCCTCTGACCATTTGTGACTCATATTATTAGCTGTCAACATGGACCACACACAGCGGATTTCTTTGGTCAAAGGCAGTAAACATGCCTACTTTGGTCAGAAATTGTGCATGGTAGCCACACCGCGCTTCTTCTGACTGAAGGTCGTTGTACTTGGTAGTTGAGACCCTATATTCTTATAGCATTGTTTCCTCTCCTGACCGTTTGTGACTCGTGTTATGGTTGGTCAACGTTGACCACCCATATTGAAACTCTCTGGTCATGATCAGTGACATATGCCTAGTTTGATTGTTTGGTGTGCATATTAGCCACACCGTGCCACTAGGTAATGAAGTTCTCTGTGTTTTCTAGCCAATGCATAGGCTTCCCAATCCATTATTTTCCCATCTGACCATTTGTGACTCGTGTTATGCGTTTTCAACGTTGACCACATGAAGTGAAATTTGTTCGTCATGGTTAGTGACATATGCATACTTTGGTTGGTCACTGTGCATTGAGGCCACATTAAGCCACAACATATTGAAGGTAATTGTACTTGTTAGTAGATAACTAGTATTCCCAAACCATTACCTTCCACCCTGACCAGTTGTGACTCGTGTTGTGAGTTGTCAACGTTTTCCACACTTAGTAACATTACTTGGTCATGGTCAGTGACATATGCCTACTTTGGTTGGTCATCGTGCATGGTCTCCACACCGTGCCACAACGCATTGAAGCCCCTTGTGCTTGCTATGTGATACTTGGTGTTCCCTAACCATTGCTTCCCCCTCTGACCATTTGTGACTCGTATTATGAGTTGTCAACGTTGACCACACACAGCGGATTTCTTTGATCAAAGGCAGTACATATGCCTGGTTTGGTCGGTCATTGTGCATGGTAGCCACAACGTGCTACTACTGACTGAAGGTCGTTGTACTTGGTAGTTGAGAAGCGATATTCCCATAGCATTGTTTCCTGTCCTGACTGTTTGTGACTCGTGTTTTGGTTGGTCAATGTTGACCTCCCATATTGAAAATCTGTGGTCATGATCAGTGACATATGCCAAGTTCTATTGTTTGGTGTGCATATTAGCCACACCGTGCCACTACGTATTGAAGTTCTTTGTCCTTTCTAGTCAATACATATGCTTCCCAAACCATTGTCTCTCCCTCTGACCATTTGGGACTGGCGTTATGAGTTGTCCATGTTGACCACACATAGTGGACTTATTCGGTCGTAGTCAGTGACGTATGCATCCTTTGGTTGGTCACCGTGCACGCTAGCCATACCGTGCCATTGCTTGTTGAAGGTCTTTGTACTTGCTAGTTGATAACTAGTGTCCCCAATCCATTGTTTTCCCCTCTGACCATTTGTGTCTCGTGTTATGCGTTTTCAACATTGACCACATACGTGAAATTTGTTCGTCATGGTTAGTGACATATGCATTCTTTGGTTGGTCACTGTGCATTGAGGCCACATTGTGCCACTACATATTGAAGGTATTTGTACTTGCTAGTACATAACTAGTATTCACAAACCATTACCTTCCACCCTGACCATTTGTGACTCGTGTTGTGAATGTCAAAGTTTACCACACTTAGTGACATTATTTGGTCATGGTCAGTGACATATACCTACTTTGGTTGGTCATCGTGCATGGTCTCCACACCGTGCCACAACGTGTTGAAGCCCCTTGTGCTTGCTATGTAATACTTGGTTTTTCCAACCCATTGTTTCCCCCTCTGACCATTTGTGACTCTTATTATGAGTTGTCAACGTTGACCACACACAGCGGATTTCTTTGGTCAGAGGTAGTACATATGCCTACTTTGGTCGGTCATTGTACATGGTAGCCACACCGTGCTACTACTGAATGAAGTTCGTTGTACTTGGTAGTTGAGAACCGATATTCCCATAGCATTGTTTCCTGTCCTAACCGTTTGTGCCTCGTGTTATGGTTGGTCAACGTTGACCACCCATAGTGAAATCATGTGGTCATGATTAGTGACATATGCCTAGTTTGGTTGTTTGGTGTGCATAATAGCCACACCGTGCCGCTATGTATTGAAGTTCCTTGTCCTTTCTAGTCAATACATAGGCTTCCCAAACCATTTTCTCCCCCTCTGACCATTTGTAACTCGTCTTATGAGTTGTCAATGTTGACCACACATAGTGAATTTATTCGGTCGTAGTCAGTGACGTATGCATCCTTTGGTTGGTCACTGCGCACGCTAGCCATACCGTGCTACTTCTTGTTGAAGGTCTTTGTACTTCCTATTTGATAACTAGTGTTCCCAGCCCATTGTTTTCCCCTCTGTCCATTTGTGACTCGTGTTATGCATTTTCAACGTTGACCACATGAAGTGAAATCCTTTCATCATGGTCAGTTACATATGTATACTTTGAGTGGTCACTGTGCATTGAAGCCACATTGTTCCAGTACATATTGAAGGTATTTGTAACTGCTAGTAGGTAACTAGTTTGCATAAACCATTACCTCCCACCCTGACTATTTGTGACCCGTGTTGTGAGCTGTCAAAGTTTGCCACACTTAGTGACATTATTTGGTCATGGTCAGTGACATATGCCTACTTTGGTTGGTCATCGTGCATGGTCCCCTCACCGTGCCACAACGTATTGAAGCCCCTTGGGCTTTCTATGTAATTCGTCGTGTTCCCAAACCATTGTTTCCCCCTCTGACCATTTGTGACTCGTATTATGAGTTGTCAACATGGACTGCACCCAGCGGATTTCTTTGGTCAAAGGCAGTAAATATGCCTCCTTTGGTCGGTCATTGTGCATGGTAGCCACACCGCGCTACTACTGACTGAAGGTCATTGTACTTGGTAGTTGAGAACCGATATTTCCATAGCATTGTTTCCTACCTTGCCCGATTGTGACTCGTGTTATGGTTGGTCAACGTTGACCACCCATATTGAATTTCTGTGGCCAGGATCAGTGACATATGCCTAGTTTTGTTGTTTGGTGTGCATATTAGCCACACCGTGCCACTACGTATTGAAGTTCTTTGTCCTTTCTAGTCAATACATAGGCTTCCCAAACCATTGTATCTCCCTCTGACCATTTGTGACTCGTGTTATGAGTTGTCAATGTTGACCACACATAGTGGACTTATTCGGTCGTAGTCAGTGACGTATGCATCCTTTGGTTGGTCACTGTGCACGCTAGCCACACCGTGCCACTGGTTGTTGAAGGTCTTTGTACTTCGAAGTTGATAACTAGTGTTCCCAACCCGTTGTTTTCCTCTCTGACCATTTGTGACTCGTGTTATACGTTTTCAACGTTGACCACATGAAGTGAAATTCTTTCGTCATGGTCAGTCACATATGCATACTTTGAGTGGTCACTGTGCATTGAAGCCACATTGTGCCACTACATATTGAAGGTATTTGTACTTGCTAGTAGATAATTAGTATTCACAGACCATTACCTTCCACCCTGACCATTTGTGACTCGTGTTGTGAGTTGTAAAAGTTTACCACACTTAGTGACATTATTTGGTCATGGTCAGTGACATATGCCTACTTTGGTTGGTCAACGTGCATGGTCTCCACACCGTGCCACAACGTATTGAAGCCCCTTGTGCTTGCTATGTGATTCGTGGTGTTCCCAAACCATTGTTCCCCCCTCAGACCATTTGTGACTCGTATTATGAGTTGTCAACGTGGACCGTACACAGCGAATTTCTTTGGTCAAAGGCATAAAATATGCCTACTTTGGTCGGTCATTGTGCATGGTAGAGACACCGCGCTACTACTGACTGAAGGTCATTGTGCTTGGTAGTTGAGAACCGATATTCTCGTATCATTGTTTCCTCTCCTGACCGTTTGTGACTCGTGTTATGGTTGGTCAACGTTGACCACCCATATTGAAATTCTCTGGTCATGATCAGTGACATATGCCCAGTTTGATTGTTTGGTGCGCATATCAGCCACACCGTGCCACAATGTATTGAAGTTCTTTGTCCTTTCTAGCCAATACATAGGCTTTCCACTCCATTGTTTTCCCCTCTGACCATCTGTGACTTGTGTTGTGCGTTTTCAACGTTGACCACATGAAGTGAAATTTGTTCGTCATGGTTAGTGACATATGCATACTTTGGTTGGTCACTGTGCATTGAAGCCACATTGTGTCAGTACATATTGAAGGTATTTGTACTTGCTAGTAGATAACTAGTATTCACCCTGACCATTTGTGACTCGTGTTGTGAGTTGTCAAAGTTTACCACACTTAGTGACATTACTTGGTCATGGTCAGTGACATATGCCTACTTTGGTTGGTCATCGTGCATGGTATCCACACCGTGCCACAACGTATTGAAGCCCCTTGTGCTTGCTATGTGATACTTGGGGTTTCCAACCCATTGTTTCCCCCTCTCACCATTTGTGACTCGTATTATGTGTTGTTAATGTTGACCACACACAGCGAATTTCTTTGGTCAAAGGTAGTACATATTCCTACTATGGTTGGTCATTGTACATTGTAGCCACACTGTGCTACTACCGAATATATGTCTTTGTACTGGGTAGTTGAGAACCGATATTCCCATAGCATTGTTTCCTGTCCTGATCGTTTGTGACTCGTGTTATGGTTGGTCAACGTTGACCACCCATATTGAAATTATGTGGTCATGATCAGTGACATCTGCCTAGTTTGGTTGTTTGGTGTGCATATTAGCCACACCGTGCCACTGCTTGTTGAAGGTCTTTGTACTTTCTAGTTGATAACTAGTGTCCCCAATCTGTTGTTTTCCCCTCTGACCATTTGTGACTCGTGTTACGCATTTTCAACATTGACCACATACGTGAAATTTGTTCGTCATGGCTAGTGACATATGCATACTTAGGTTGGTCACTGTGCATTAAGGCCACATTGTGTCACTACATATTGAAGGTATTCGTACTTGCTAGTAGATAAGTAGTATTCACAAACCATTACCTTCCACCCTGACCATTTATGACTCGTGTTGTGAGTTGTCAAAGTTTACCACACTTAGTGACATTACTTGGTCATGGTCAGTGACATATGCCTACTTTGGTTGGTCATCGTGCATGGTCCCCACACCGTGCCACCACGTATTGAAGCCCCTTGTGCTTGCTATGTGATACGTGGTGTTCCCAACCCATTGTTTCCCCCTCTGACCATTTGTGACTCGTATTATGAGTTGTTAATGTTGACCACACACAGCGAATTTCTTTGGTCAAAGGTAGTACATATTCCTACTATGGTTGGTCATTGTACATTGTAGCCACACTGTGCTACTACCGAATATATGTCTTTGTACTGGGTAGTTGAGAACCGATATTCCCATAGCATTGTTTCCTGTCCTGATCGTTTGTGACTCGTGTTATGGTTGGTCAACGTTGACCACCCATATTGAAATTATGTGGTCATGATCAGTGACATCTGCCTAGTTTGGTTGTTTGGTGTGCATATTAGCCACACCGTGCCACTGCTTGTTGAAGGTCTTTGTACTTTCTAGTTGATAACTAGTGTCCCCAATCTGTTGTTTTCCCCTCTGACCATTTGTGACTCGTGTTACGCATTTTCAACATTGACCACATACGTGAAATTTGTTCGTCATGGCTAGTGACATATGCATACTTAGGTTGGTCACTGTGCATTAAGGCCACATTGTGTCACTACATATTGAAGGTATTCGTACTTGCTAGTAGATAAGTAGTATTCACAAACCATTACCTTCCACCCTGACCATTTATGACTCGTGTTGTGAGTTGTCAAAGTTTACCACACTTAGTGACATTACTTGGTCATGGTCAGTGACATATGCCTACTTTGGTTGGTCATCGTGCATGGTCCCCACACCGTGCCACCACGTATTGAAGCCCCTTGTGCTTGCTATGTGATACGTGGTGTTCCCAACCCATTGTTTCCCCCTCTGACCATTTGTGACTCGTATTATGAGTTGTTAATGTTGACCACACACAGCGAATTTCTTTGGTCAAAGGTAGTACATATTCCTACTATGGTTGGTCATTGTACATTGTAGCCACACTGTGCTACTACCGAATATATGTCTTTGTACTGGGTAGTTGAGAACCGATATTCCCATAGCATTGTTTCCTGTCCTGATCGTTTGTGACTCGTGTTATGGTTGGTCAACGTTGACCACCCATATTGAAATTATGTGGTCATGATCAGTGACATCTGCCTAGTTTGGTTGTTTGGTGTGCATATTAGCCACACCGTGCCACTGCTTGTTGAAGGTCTTTGTACTTTCTAGTTGATAACTAGTGTCCCCAATCTGTTGTTTTCCCCTCTGACCATTTGTGACTCGTGTTACGCATTTTCAACATTGACCACATACGTGAAATTTGTTCGTCATGGCTAGTGACATATGCATACTTAGGTTGGTCACTGTGCATTAAGGCCACATTGTGTCACTACATATTGAAGGTATTCGTACTTGCTAGTAGATAAGTAGTATTCACAAACCATTACCTTCCACCCTGACCATTTATGACTCGTGTTGTGAGTTGTCAAAGTTTACCACACTTAGTGACATTACTTGGTCATGGTCAGTGACATATGCCTACTTTGGTTGGTCATCGTGCATGGTCCCCACACCGTGCCACCACGTATTGAAGCCCCTTGTGCTTGCTATGTGATACGTGGTGTTCCCAACCCATTGTTTCCCCCTCTGACCATTTGTGACTCGTATTATGAGTTGTTAATGTTGACCACACACAGCGAATTTCTTTGGTCAAAGGTAGTACATATTCCTACTATGGTTGGTCATTGTACATTGTAGCCACACTGTGCTACTACCGAATATATGTCTTTGTACTGGGTAGTTGAGAACCGATATTCCCATAGCATTGTTTCCTGTCCTGATCGTTTGTGACTCGTGTTATGGTTGGTCAACGTTGACCACCCATATTGAAATTATGTGGTCATGATCAGTGACATCTGCCTAGTTTGGTTGTTTGGTGTGCATATTAGCCACACCGTGCCACTGCTTGTTGAAGGTCTTTGTACTTTCTAGTTGATAACTAGTGTCCCCAATCTGTTGTTTTCCCCTCTGACCATTTGTGACTCGTGTTACGCATTTTCAACATTGACCACATACGTGAAATTTGTTCGTCATGGCTAGTGACATATGCATACTTAGGTTGGTCACTGTGCATTAAGGCCACATTGTGTCACTACATATTGAAGGTATTCGTACTTGCTAGTAGATAAGTAGTATTCACAAACCATTACCTTCCACCCTGACCATTTATGACTCGTGTTGTGAGTTGTCAAAGTTTACCACACTTAGTGACATTACTTGGTCATGGTCAGTGACATATGCCTACTTTGGTTGGTCATCGTGCATGGTCCCCACACCGTGCCACCACGTATTGAAGCCCCTTGTGCTTGCTATGTGATACGTGGTGTTCCCAACCCATTGTTTCCCCCTCTGACCATTTGTGACTCGTATTATGAGTTGTTAATGTTGACCACACACAGCGAATTTCTTTGGTCAAAGGTAGTACATATTCCTACTATGGTTGGTCATTGTACATTGTAGCCACACTGTGCTACTACCGAATATATGTCTTTGTACTGGGTAGTTGAGAACCGATATTCCCATAGCATTGTTTCCTGTCCTGATCGTTTGTGACTCGTGTTATGGTTGGTCAACGTTGACCACCCATATTGAAATTATGTGGTCATGATCAGTGACATCTGCCTAGTTTGGTTGTTTGGTGTGCATATTAGCCACACCGTGCCACTGCTTGTTGAAGGTCTTTGTACTTTCTAGTTGATAACTAGTGTCCCCAATCTGTTGTTTTCCCCTCTGACCATTTGTGACTCGTGTTACGCATTTTCAACATTGACCACATACGTGAAATTTGTTCGTCATGGCTAGTGACATATGCATACTTAGGTTGGTCACTGTGCATTAAGGCCACATTGTGTCACTACATATTGAAGGTATTCGTACTTGCTAGTAGATAAGTAGTATTCACAAACCATTACCTTCCACCCTGACCATTTATGACTCGTGTTGTGAGTTGTCAAAGTTTACCACACTTAGTGACATTACTTGGTCATGGTCAGTGACATATGCCTACTTTGGTTGGTCATCGTGCATGGTCCCCACACCGTGCCACCACGTATTGAAGCCCCTTGTGCTTGCTATGTGATACGTGGTGTTCCCAACCCATTGTTTCCCCCTCTGACCATTTGTGACTCGTATTATGAGTTGTCAACGTTGACCACACACAGCGGATTTCTTTGGTCAAAGGCAGTACATATGCCTACTTTGGCCGGTCATTGTGCATGGTAGCCACACCGTGTTACTACTGACTGAAGGTTGTTGTACTTGGTAGTTGAGAACCGATATTCCCATAGCATTGTTTCCTGTCCTGCCCGTTTGTCACTCGTGTTATGGTTGGTCAACGTTGACCACCCATATTGACATTTTGTGGTCATGATCAGTGATATATGCCTAGTTTGGTTGTTTGGTGTGCATATTAGCCACACCGTGCCACCACGTATTGAAGTTATTTGTCCTTTCTAGTCAATACATAGGCTTTCCAAACCATTGTATCTCCCTTCGACCATTTGTGACTTGTGTTATGAGTTGTCAATGTTGACCACACATAGTGGACTTATTCGGTCGTAGTCAGTGACGTATGCATCCTTTGGTTGGTCACTGTGCACGCTAGCCATACCGTGCCACTGCTTGTTGAAGGTCTTTGTACTTTCTAGTTGATAACTAGTGTCCCCAATCTGTTGTTTTCCCCTCTGACCATTTGTGACTCGTGTNGCATTTTCAACATTGACCACATACGTGAAATTTGTTCGTCATGGCTAGTGACATATGCATACTTTGGTTGGTCACTGTGCATTAAGGCCACATTGTGTCACTACATATTGAAGGTATTCGTACTTGCTAGTAGATAAGTAGTATTCACAAACCATTACCTTCCACCCTGACCATTTATGACTCGTGTTGTGAGTTGTCAAAGTTTACCACACTTAGTGACATTATTTGGTCATGGTCAGTGACATATCCCTACTTTGGTTGGTCATCGTGCATGGCATCCACACCGTGCCACAACGTATTGAAGCCCCTTGAGCTTGCTATATGATACTTGGTGTTCCCAAACCATTGTTTCCCCCTCTGACCATTTGTGACTTGTATTATGAGTTGTCAACGTTGACCACACACCGCGGATTTTTTTGGTCAAATGCAGTACATATGCCTACTTTGGTCGGTCATTGTACATGGTAGCCACACCGTGCTACAACTGAATGGAGGTCGTTGTACTTGGTAGTTTAAAACCGACATTGCCATAGCATTGTTTCCCGTCTAGACTGTTTGTGACTTGTGTTATGGTTGGTCAACGTTGACCACCCATATTGAAATTATGTGGTCATGATCAGTGACATATGCCTAGTTTGGTTGTTTGGTGTTCATATTAGCCACACCGTGCCACTACGTATTGAAGTTCTTTGTCCTTTCTAGCCAATACACAGGCTTACCAAACCATTGTATCTCCCTCTGACCATTTGTGACTCGTGTTATGAGTTGTCAATGTTGACCACATAATGGACTGATTCGGTCGTAGTCAGTGACGTATGCATCCTTTGGTTGGTCACTGTGCACGCTAGCCATACGGTGCCACTGCTTGTTGAAGGTCTTTGTACTTTCTAGTTGATAACTAGTGTCCCCAATCCATTGTTTTCCCCTCTGACCATTTGTGACTCGTGTTATGCATTTTCAACATTGACCACATACGTGAAAATTGTTCGTCATGGTTAGTAACATATGCATACTTTGGTTGGTCACTTTGCATTAAGGTCACATCGTGCCACTACATATTGAAGGTATTTGTACTTGCTAGTAGATAACTAGTATTCACAAACCATTACCTTCCACCCTGACCATTTGTAACTAGTGTTGTGATTTGTCAAAGTTTACCACACTTAGAGACATTATTTGGTTATGGTCAGTGACATATGCCTACTTTGGTTAGTCATCGTGCATGGTCCCCACACGGTGCCACAACGTATTGAAGCCCCTTGTGCTTCCTATGTGGTATGTGGTGTTCCCAAACCATTGTTTCCCCCTCTTACCATTTCTGACTCGTATTATGAGTTGTCAACGTGGACCATACACATCGGATTTGTTTGGTCAAAGGCAGTACATATGCCTACTTTGGTCGGTCATTGTGCATTGTAGCCATGCCGCACTACTACTGACCGGATGTCATTGTACTTGGTAGTTGAGAACAGATATTCTCATAGCATTGTTTCCTCTCCTGACCGTTTGTGACTCGTGTTATGGTTGGTCAACGTTGACCACCCATATTGAAATTCTCTGGTCATGATCAGTGACATATGCCTAGTTTGATAGTTTGGTGTGCATATTAGCCACACCGTGCCACTATGTATTGAAGTTCGTTGTCCTTTCTAGCCAATACATCGGCTTCCCAATCCATTGTTTTCCCCTCTGACCATTTGTGACTCGTGTTATGCGTTTTCAACGTTGACCACATGAAGTGAAATTTGTTCGTTATGGTAAGTGACATATGCATACTTTGGTTGGTCATTTGCATTGAAGCTACATTGTGCCACTACATATTGAAGGTATTTGTACTTGCTAGTAGATAACTAGTAGTCACAAACCATTACCTTGCACCATGACCATTTGTGACTCGTGTTGTGAGATGCCAAAGTTTACCACACTTAGTGACATTACTTGGTCATAATCAGTGACATATGCCTACTTTGGTTGGTCATCGTGCATGGTCTCCACACCGTGCCACAACGTATTGAAGCCCCTTGTGCTTGTAATGTGATACTTGGTGTTCCCAAACCATTGTTTCCCCCTCTGACCATTTGTGACTCGTATTATATGTTGTCAACGTTGACCACAGCGGATTTCTTTGGTCAAAGGCAGTACATATACCTACTTTGGTCGGTCATAGTGCATGGTAGCCACGCCGTGCTACTAATGACTGAAGGTTGTTGTACTTGGTAGTTGAGAACCGATATTCCCATAGCATTGTTTCCTGTCCTGCCCGTTTGTCACTCGTTTTATGGTTGGTCAACGTTGACCACCCAGATTGAAATTTTGTGGTCATGAGTAGTGATATATGCTTAGTTTGGTTGTTTGGTGTGCATATTAGCCACACCGTGCCACCACGTATTGAAGTTATTTGTCCTTTCTAGTCAATACATAGGCTTCCCAAACCATTGTATCTCCCTCTCACCATTTATGACTTGTGTTATGAGTTGTCAATGTTGACCACACATAGTGGACTTATTCGGTCGTAGTCAGTGACGTATGCATCCTTTGGTTGGTCACTGTGCACGCTAGCCATATCGTGCCACTCCTTGTTGAAGGTCTTTGTACTTTCTAGTTGATAACTAGTGTCCCCAATCTGTTGTTTTCCCCTCTGACCATTTGTGACTCGTGTTACGCATTTTCAACATTGACCACATACGTGAAATTTGTTCGTCATGGTTACTTACATATGCATACTTTGGTTGGTCATCGTGCATGGTCTCCACACCGTGCCACAACGTATTGAAGCCCCTTGTGCTTGCTATGTGATACTTGGTGTTCCCAAACCATTGTATCTCCCTCTCACCATTTATGACTTGTGTTATGAGTTGTCAATGTTGACCCCACATAGTGGACTTATTCGGTCGTAGTCAGTGACGTATACATCCTTTGGTTGGTCACTGTGCACGCTAGCCATATCGTGCCACTCCTTGTTGAAGGTCTTTGTACTTTCTAGTTGATAACTAGTGTCCCCAATCCATTGTTTTCCCCTCTGACCATTTGTGACTCGTGTTGTGAGTTGTCAAAGTTTACCACACTTAGTGACTTTATTTGGTCATGGTCAGTGACATATGCCTACTTTGGTTGGTCATCGTGCATGGTCTCCACACCGTGCCACAACGTATTGAAGCCCCTTGTGCTTGCTATGTGATACTTGGTGTTCCCAAACCATTGTTTCCCCCTCTAAACATTTGTGACTCGTATTATGAGTTGTCAACGTGGACCACACACAGCGGATTTCTTTGGTCAACGGCATTAAATATGCCTACTTTGGTTGGTCGTTGAACATGGTAGCCACACCGCGCTACTATTGACCGCAGGTCATTCTACTTGGTAGTTGAGAACCGATATTCTCATAGCATTGTTTCCTCTCCTGACCGTTTGTGACTCGTGTTATGGTTGGTAAACGTTGACCACCCATATTGAAATTCTCTGGTCATGATCTGTGACATATGCCTAGTTTGATTGTTTGGTGTGCATATTAGCCACACCGTGCCACTAGGTATTGAAGTTATTTGTCCTTTCTAGCCAATACATAGGCTTCCCAATCCATTGTTTTCTCATCTGACCATTTGTGACTCGTGTTATGCGTTTTCAACGTTGACCACATGAAGTGAAATTAGTTCGTCATGGTTAGTGACATATGCATACTTTGGTTGGTCACTGTGCATGAGAGCCACATTGTGCCACTACATATTGTTGGTATTTGTACTTGCTAGTAGATAACTAGTAGTCACAAACCATTACCTTCCACCCTGACCATTTGTGAGTCGTGTTGTGAGTTGTCAAAGTTTACCACACTCAGTGACTTTATTTGCTCATGGTCAGTGACATATGCATACTTTGGTTGGTCATCGTGCATGGTCTCCACACCGTGCCACAACGTATTGAAGCCCCTTGTGCTTGCTATGTGATACTTGGTGTTCCCAAACCATTGTTTCCCCCTCTAACCATTTGTGACTCGTATTATGAGTTGTCAACGTTGACCACACACAGCGGATTTCTTTGGTCAAAGGAAGTACATATGCCTACTTTGGTCGGTCATTGTACATGGTAGCCACACTGTGCTACTACTGAATGAAGGTCGTTGTACTTGGTAGTTGAGAACCGATATTCCCATAGCATTGTTTCCTGTCCTGACTGTTTGTGACTCGTGTTATGGTTGGTCATCGTTGACCACCCGTATTGAAATTACGTGGTCATGATCACTGACATATGCCTAGTTTGGTTGTTTGGTGTGCACATTAGCCACACCATGCCACTACGTATTGAAGTTCTTTGTCCTTTCTAGTCAATACATAGGCTTCCCAAACCATTGAATCTCCCTCTGACCATTTGTGACTCGTGTTATTAGTTGTCAATGTTGACCACACATAGTGGACTTATTTGGTCTTAGTCAGTGACGTATGCATCCTTTGGTTGGTCACTGTGCACGCTAGCCATACCGTGCCACTGCTTGTTGAATGTCTTTGTACTTCCTAGTTGATAACTAGTGTTC
>SZWC01004673.1:147576-162823 GCA_023375785.1 Penium margaritaceum | reverse complement strand
ATTTCTAACATATGGTAATGACACCAAAGTACCATAGACACAGTGAACGTTTGACAAATGCACCATTGAAACATCAATAATGTGACTTAAGGACCATAGACAGAATAAAAGTGTGACAAAAGCACCATTGAGAAAGTGATAATATGACAAAGGAACCATAGACACAGTGGAAGTGTGGCCAAAGCACCATTGAACAAGTGATAACACGACCAAACTAACAAAGACACAGCAAAACCGTTACCAACGCATCACTGCAACAGTGATAATGTGACCAAAGCAAGCTATGCACAGTCAAACTGTGACCAAAGAAACATTGAAACTGTGATTATGAGACCAAAGCACAATAGGCACAGTGAAAGTGAGACCGCTTTTCAATTAAAACAGTGATAATGTGACTTAAGCTTCACCGACACGATGAACGTGTTACCAAAGCACTATAGACATTGTCACTATATCATTGTTTAAATGATTCTTTGGTCGAAATTTCACTGTGTCTATGGTGCTCAGGTGACATGATCACTGTTTAAATTGTTCCTTGGTCATCCTTTCACTGTGTCTGTGGTGCTTAGGGCACATTAACACTCTTTCAATGGTGCTTTGGTCATACTTCCACTGTGTCTATGGTGTTTTGGTCACATGATCACTGTTTTAGTGGTGCTTTGGTCATACTTTCATTGTGTTATGGTACTTAGGTCATATCATCACTGTTTCAATGGTACTTTGGTCACACACATATGGTGTCTGTGATGCTTCAGTCATACTATCACTGTTTCAATGGTGCTTTGGTCACCCTTTTACTGTGTCTATGGTGCATAGGTCAATAACTTGAGCAAAGCACCAAAGACAAAATCAAAGTGTGATTAAACCATTATTAAACGGTGATCATATGACATAAGCACTTTAGACACAGTGAATGTGTGACCAAAGCACAATTGAAATTGTGATAATGTGACAACGGCATCATAGACACAGTGAAACAATGACCAAAACACCATTGAAACAATGATCATGTCACCAAAGCATTATAGACATAGTTAAGGTGTGACCAAAGCACCTTCTACAAAGTGATCATGTGACCAAAGCACCATAGACACAGTGAAAGCAGGATAAAAGCAGCATTGAAACAGTGACAATGTGACCTAAGCACCATAGACCTGGTAAAAGTGTGACCAAAGCACCATTGTAAAAGTGATAATGGGACATAAGCAATGTAGACACAGTAAACGTGTGAGAAAAGCATCATTGAAACAATGATAGTGATGCCTGAGATCCATTGACACTACGAAACATAGATATAATGAAAGTGTGACCAAAGCACCATTGAAACAGTGATAATGTGACCTAAGCACCATAGACACAGTGAAAGTCTGACCAACGTACCATTGAAGCAGTGACAATATGACCTTAGCACCATAGCCAGAGTAGAAGTGTGACCAAAGCACCATTGAAACAGTGATCATATGACCAATGCACCATAGACACGGCAAAAGTGTGACCAAAGTACCGATGAAACAGCAACAATGTGACATAAGCACCATAGACACAGTGAAAGCGTGACAAAAGCACCATTGAAACAGTGATAATGTGACTAAAGCACCATAGATATAGTAAACGTGTAGTAAAAGAAGCATTGAAACAGTGATAATGTAACGTAAGCACCATCGACATACTAGAAGTAAGACCAAAGCACCATTGAAACAATGATAATGTGACCAAATCACCATAGACACAGTGAAGGTGTGACCAAAGCACCATTTCAACAGTGAAAATGTGACATGAGCACCATAGACCCAGTGAAAGTGTGACCAAAGCACCACTGACACAGTGATTCCGTGACCAAAGCACCACAGACACAGCGAAGGTGTGATCAAAGCACCATTGCAACCGTGATAATACAACCAAGTCTCTATAGACACATAAACGTATGACCAAAGCACCATTGAAAAAGTGATACAATGACCTAAGCACCATATACATAGCGAAGTTGTGACCAAATCACCATTAAAACAGTGATAGTGTGACCTAAGCGCTATAGGTACAGTGAAAGTGTGACAAAATGACAGTTGAAATAGTGATAGTGTGACCAAAGCCACATAGTCAATGTGAAAGTGTGACAAAAGGACATTTGAAACAGTGACAATGCGACCAAAGCACCATGTAAACGTGAACGTGACACCAAAGCACCACAAAAACTGTGTTAATGTGACCTAAGCACCATGGACAAGGTGAAGGTCTAACCAAAGCACCATTGAGATATTGATAATGTGACATAAGCACCATAGATATAGTGATAGTGTGACCAAAGCACCATTGAAACAGTGATACTATGACCAATGCACCATAGATACATAAAAGTGTGACCAAAGCACCATTGAAACAATGAAACCATGACCAAGGCAAGACAAACACTTTGAGAGTGTGCCAAAAGCACCGTTCACACAGTGATAATGTGACCTAAACACCATAGATAAAGTGAACATGTGACCAAAGCACCATTGAAATAGTAATACCGTGACCAAAGCACATTAGACATAATGAAAGTGTGACCAAAGCACCATCGAAACAGTAACAATGTAACCTAAGCACCTTAGACACCGTGAAAGGGTGACCACAGCACCGTTGAAACAATCATAATGTGACCTAAGCATCATAGAAATATTGAAAGTGTGGCAAAAGAAATATTCAAAGAGTGATAACATGACCAAAGCACCATAGGTTGAGTGAACGTATGACCAGAGCACCATTGACAGAGTTATAATGTGACCTAAGCACTGTACACAAAGTGAAAGTGTGCGCAAAGCACCATTGAAACAGTGACAATGTGACCTAAGTACCAAAGGCAAATTGAAAGTGTGACCAAATCATTATTGAAACAGTGATCATATGACCTAAGAACTATGGACACCGTGAAATTGTGACCAAAGCACCTTCGAAACAGTGATAATGTGACCTAAGAACCATAGACATAGTGGAAGTGTGACCAAATCACCATTGAAACAGTGATAATGTGACCAAAGCACCTTAGACACAGTGAAATTCTGACCAAAGCACCATGGAAACAGTGATAATATAACCTTAGCACCATAAACATAGAGAAGACGTGACCAAAGCACCATTGAAACAGTGATAATGTGACCTAAGCACCATAGATACTGTAATCGTATGACCAGAGCACCATTGAAACTCTAATGATGTGACAAAAGCACCATAGACACAGAAACGTGTGACCAAAGCACTATTTAAACAGTGACAATGTGACCTTAGCACCAAAGGCATAGTGATATTGTGACCAAAATACCATTGAAATAGTGATAATGTGACCAAATTACCATAGACCTCGTGAAAAAGTGACCAAAGCACCATTGAAATAGTGATAATGTGACAAAAGCACCATAGACACAGTGTACGTGTGGCCGAACATCATTCAACGACTGATGATGTGACCTAAGCATCACAAACACAATGAAAGTCGGACCAAAGCACCATTGGCATAGTGATAATGTGACCTTAGCACCATAGACATAGTATACGTGTGACCAAAGCACCATTGAAACGGTGATAATGTGACCAAAGCACCATAGACACAGTAAAAGGTGTAACCAAAATACAATGAAAACAGTGATATGGTGACCTAAACACCATGGAAACAGTGAAAATGTGACCAAAGCACCATTAAGACAATGAAAATATGACCAAAGCACCATGGACACATAAGCGTGTTACATAAGCACCATGGACATATTGAAAGTGTGACCAAAGTTTCACTCAAACAGTACGAATATGACCAAGGTACCATAGACACGGTGAAATGTGACCACAGTACAATTGAAACAAATATAATGTGACCAAAGCACCATATACAGAGTGAAGGTGTGACCAAAACACCATTGAAACAATGATAATGTGACCAACGCACCATAGAGTGAAATTGTGACCAAAGAAGCATTGAAACAGTGATGATGTGACCTAAGCTTCATATACAGTGAAAGCGAGAGAAAAGCACCAAAAACGGTGAAAATGTGACCAAAGCACCATGGACACAGTGAAGGTGTGACAAAAGCACCATTGAAACTGTGTTAATGTGACCTAAGCACCATAGACACAGTGAAAGTGTGACAAAAGCACCATTGAAAGGGTGATAATGTGACCAAAGTACCATATACATAGTGAAGGAGTGACCAAAGCATCATTGAAATAGTGATTATATGATCAAAACATAATAGACACATAAAAGTGTGACCAAAGCAATATTTAAACAACAATAATGTGACATACACACCATAGACACTGTGAAAGTGTTACCAAAGCACCGTGAAAACAGTCATACTGTGACATAAACATCATATACAGGGTGGAAGTGTGACAAAAAAACCATTGAAACATTAATACTGTGACCTATGGGCGATGTATACAGTAAACGTGTAACCAAAGTACCAATGAAACAGTGATAACGTGACCAATGTACCATAGACACGGTGAAATTGTGACAAAAGCAAAACTAAAACAGTGATAATGTGACCAAAGTACCATGGCAACGTGAACATGTGACCAAAGCACCATTGAAACAAATAGAATGTGACCTAAGCACCATAGACACGGTAAGAATATGACCAAAGCATCATAAAAACAGTGATACAATGACCTAAGCACCATAGAGACATTGAAATTGTGACAAAAGCACCATCAAAATAGAGATAATGTGATCAAAACACCATAGATATAGTGAAAGTGTGACCAAAGCACCATTGAAACAGTGAAAATGTGTGATAAGCACCATAGACACAGTTAAAGTGTAACCAAAGCACCAATGAAACAGTGATTATGTGACCAAAGCACCATAGAAATAGTGAAAGTGTGACCAAAGAAGAATTGAAACAGTGAGAATGTGACCTAAGAACCATAGACATAGTGAAAGTGTGACCAAAGCACCATTGAAACAATGATAATGTAATCATATCACCATAGACATTGTGAAGGTGTGACCAAACCACCATTGGAACAGTGATGTTGTGACCTGAGCACCAAAGACCTAGTGAATGTGTTACCAAAGCACCACTGAAAATTTGATACTGTGACCAAAGCACCATAGACACGGTGAATTTGTAACCAAAGCACCATTCAAACCGTGATAATGTAACCAAATATCTATACATACATAAACGTATGACCAAAGCATCATTGAAACAGTGATAATGTGACCTAAGCACCATAGAAACAGCGAACGTGTGACCAAAGCACCATTAAAACAGTGATAATGTGACCTAAGCGCTGTATGTACATTCAAAGTGTGACAAAAGGACAATGGAAACAATGATAGTGTGACCAAACCAGCATAGTCATAGTGAAAGTGTGACAAAAGCACGATTGAAACAGGGATAATGTTACCAAAGCACCATGGAAACGTGAAAGTGACACCAATGCACCACTGAAATAGTCATAATGTGACCTAAGCACCACGGACACAGTGAAGGTCTGACCAAAGAACCAATGAAAAAGTGATAATGTGACCTAAGGAGCATCGATATAGTGATAGTGTAAGCAAAGCACCATTGAAACAGTGATGATATGACCGATGCGCCATAGACACATAAACGTGTGACCAAAGCACCATTGAAACAATGAAACTGTGACCAAAGCAAGATAGACATTGTGAAATTATGACCAAAGCACCATTGACACTGTGATAATGTGACCTAAGCAACATAGATACAGTGAACATGTGACCAACGCACCATTGAAAAATGATATTGTGACCAAAGAACACTAGACACAGTGAAAAGGCGACCAAAGCAGCGGTGAAACAATGATAATGTGACCTAAGCACCATAGAAATATTGAAAGTGTGGCAAAAAAACTATTGAAATAGTGATAACATGACCAGAGCACCATAGATAGAGTGAACATATGACTAAAGCACCATTAAACCAGTTATAATGAGACCTGAACACTATACACAAAGTGAAAGTGTGACCAATGCACCATTGAAACAGTGATAATGTGACCTAAGTACCAAAGGCAAATTGAAAGTGTGACCAAAGCACTATTGAAACAGTGATGATATGACCTAAGAACTATATGGACAGTGAAATTGTGACCAAAGCACCATTGAAACAGTGATAATGTGACCTAAGCACCATAGACATTGTGGAAGTGTAATAAAATCACCATGGAAACTGTGATAATGCTACTGAAGCACCTTGGACACAGTGAAAGTGTGACCAAAGCGCCATCAAAACAGAGAAAATGTGACCAAAGCACCGTGGACACAGTGAACGTGTGACCAAAGCACTGTTGAAACAATGATATTGTGACCTAAGCACCATAGACATAGTGAACGTGTGGCCAAAGCACTGTTGAAACCGTGGCAATGTGACCAAAGCACCATAGACATAGTGGAAGTATAGTCTATTGTATGTCATATGATCACTGCTTCAATGATGCTTTGGTCACATTTTCACTATGTCTATGGTGCTTTGGTCTCATTATCACTCTTTCAGTGGTGTTTTGGTCACACTCTTGTTGTGACTTTGGTGCTTAGGTCACATTATCACTGTTTCAATGGTGATTTGGTCACACGTTTACTGTGTTTATGGTGCTTTTGTCACATTTTCACTGTTTCAAGGGTGCTTTTGTCACGGTTTCACTGTGTCTATGGTGCTTTTGTGACATCATCACTGTTTAAACAATGTTTTGGTCACACTTTCCCTGTGTCTATGGTGCTCTCCTCACATTACCGCTATTTCAATGGTGCTTTGGTCACACTTTCACTGTGTTTATGGTGCTTGGGTTAAATCATCGCTGTTGCAATGGTACTTTGATCACACTTTCATTGTGTCTATGGTGTTTACGTCACATTATCACTGTTTCAATGGTGTTTTGGTCACACTTTCACTATGTCTATGGTGCTTTGGTCACATTATCACTGTTTCAATGGCACTTCGGCCACACGTTCACTGTGTCTATGGTTTGTATGTCGGATTATCACTTTTTCAATGGTGCTTTGGTGACACTTTCACTGTGTCTGTGGTGCTTTGGTCACATTATCACTGTTTTAATGATGCATTAGTCACACTTTCATTGTGTCTATGGTGTTTATGTCACATTATCACGTTTTCAATGGTGCTATGGTCACACTTTCACTTTTTCTATAGTTCTTCGATCAAATTATTACTGTTTTAAATGTGCTTTGACACACTTTCACTATATCTACATTGCTTTGGTCATATTATCTATTTTAGTGGAGCTTTGGTCACATTTTTACCGTTTCTATGGTGCTTTGGTCAAGTTATCACCGTTTCAATGGTGCTTTGGTCACTTTTTCACTGTGTATATGGTTCTTTGGTAATATTATCACTATTTCAATGGTGCTTTGGTCACATCATCACTGTTTGAATGGGGCCTTTATCACACTTTCACCGTGTTTATGGTATTTTGGTTACGATATCACTATTTCAATGATGCTTTGATCACACTTTCACCCTGTCTATCGTGCTCAGGTCACATTACCACTGTTTTGATGCTGCATTGGTCACAATATCACTGTTTTAATGGTGCTTTGTCACACATTCATTGTAACTATAGTGCTCGGGTTACATAATCACAGTTACAATGGTGTTTTGGTCACACTTTCAATATGTCTATGGTGCTTAGGTCACATTATCATTGTTTCAATGGTGCTTTGCTCACACCTTTGTCGTGTTTATGGTACTTTGGTCACATTATCACTGTTTCAGTGGTGCTTTTATAACACGTTCATTGAGTCTATGGTGCTTATGTCACATTTTCACTGTTTCAATAGTTTTTTTGTCACACTTTCACTTTGTACATGGTTCGTATGTAACGTTATCATTGTTTAAATGGTGCATTTGCCACGTTTCCACCGTGTCTGCAGTGCTTTTGTTGTATTCTCAGTGTTTCAATGGTACTTTGGTCACACTTTCACAGTGTCCATGGTGCTTAGGTCACATTATCACTAGTTTAATGGTGCTTTGGTCACATTATCGCTGTTTCAATGGTGTGTTGGTCACACTTTCACTCTGTCTATGGTGCTTAGGTCACATTATCACTTTTGTGGTGGTGCTTTGGTCACACTTTCACTGTTTCTATAGTTCTATTATAACCTTTTCACAGTTTCAATGGTGCTTTGGTCACTATTGTACTTTGTCTATGGTGCTGTGGTCAAAGTATCAAACTTTCAACAGTGCTCTGGGCACACATTTATTGTGTATATGGTGCTTATGGCACATTCGCACTTTTTGAATGGTGCTTTGGTCAAACGTTCACTGTGCCTATGGTGCTTTGGTCCCCTTTTTAATGTTTCAATGGTACTTTGTTCACACTTTCACAGTGTCTATGGTGTTTGGGTCACATTATCACGGTTTCAATGGTGCTTTGGTCACTCTTTCATTGTAGCTTGGGTACTTAGGTCACAAAATCACTTTTTGTATGGTTCTTTGGTCACAATTTTACATTGTCTATGGTGCTTTTGTCACATTGTCATCGTTTCAATGGTGCGTTGGTTGCACTTTCACTGTGTTTAATGTGTTTCAGTCACATTATCACTATTTCAATGGCGCTTTTGTCACACTTTCACTGTGTCTATTGTGCTTTGTTCACATTATCACAGTTTAGTGGTGTTTTGGTCACATTTTTACTGTGTGTGTGGTGTTTTGGTCACATTATCACTGTTTCAATGGTGCTTTGGTCACACTTTCATTTTGTCCATGGTGCTTAGGTCACACTAGTACCTTTTCAATGGTGCTATAGTCACACGTTCACAGTGTCTACGGTGCTTAGATAACATTTTCACCATTCCAATGGTGCTTTGGTTATACTTTCAATGTGTCTATTGTGCTTAGTTCACATTATTACTATATGAATGGTGCTTTGGTCACACTTCCACTGTGTCTATGGTGCTTAGGTCACACCATCACTGCTTCAGTGGTGCTGTAGTCACACTTTCAGTGCGTCTATGGTCCTTTGGTCACATTATCACCGTTTCAATGGTGCTGTCTTCACTATCACTGTTTGAATGGTGCTTTGGTCACATGTTGAATCTGTCTATGATGCTTAGATCACGTCATCACTGTTTCAGTGGTGTTTTGTCACACGTTCACTGTGGCTACGGTTCTTTCATCACATTATCACTGTTTAAATGGTGCTTTTGTCACACTTTCACTGTGTCTATGTTGCTTTAGTCCCGTAAGCATTGTTTCAATGGTGCTTTTGTCATACTTAGACTATCTCTTTGGTGCTTAGGTCACATTATCAATGTTTCAATGGTGCTTTGGTTACACGTTGAGTGTGTCTATAGTGCTTGTGCCACAAAATCACTGTTTTAATGGTCCTTTGGTCACATTTTCACTGTTTCTATGGTGCTTAGGCCACATGATCACTGTTTCAATGGTGCTTTGGTCATGTTTTCACTGCTTATGTAGTGCTTTGCTCACATTGTCGCCAATTCAATAGTGCTTTGGCCACACTTTCATTATCTTTATGGTGCTTTCGTCACAGCATTGCTGTTTTAATTGTACGTTGGTAACACTTTCATTGTTTGTATGGTGCTTATATCACATTATCACTATTTCAATTGTGCTTTGGTCACACGTCCACTGGGTCTATGGTGATTTGGTCACATTACAAGAGTTTGAATGGTGCTTTGGTTCCACTTCCACTAAGTCTATAGTGATTAGGTCACATAACCGCTGTTTCAATGTTGTTTTGGTCACACCTTCACTATGCCTATGGTGCTTTGGTCACATTATCACTGTTCCAATGGTGCTTTGGTCACACTTTCACTGTGTGTATAGTGCTTTGGTAACATTTCACTGTTTCAATGGTGCTTTGGTCACACATTCACTCTGTCTATGATGCTTAGGTCATATTATCACTTTCTCAATGTTGGTTTTGTCACAATTTCACTGTCTCTATTGTGCTTTGTTTACATTATAGCTGCTTCAATGATGCTTTATTCACACTTTCAATGTGTATATAGTTATATGGTCACATTATCATTGTTTCAATGGTGCTTTGATCACACTTACATCGTGGCTAGGAAGCTCGAGTCACAATATCCTTGCTTCAACGGTGCTTTGGTCACATTATTACTGTTTAAATGGAACTTTGATCACATGTTTACTGTTTCTATGTTGCTTTTGTCACATTATCACTGTTTCAATTGTACTTTGGTCACATTTTCACAATGTCTGTGGTGCTTGGATCGCATTATTATGGTTTCAATGGTACTTTGGTCACACTTTCACTATGTTTATGGTGCATAGGTCACATTATCACTGTTTCAATGGTGCTTTGGTAACACTTTAATGTGTCTATGGTGCCTTGGTCACATTATCACTGTTTCAGTGGTGCTTTGGCCACACTCTCATTGTGTCTATGGTGCTTTGATCACATTTTTTCCGTTTCAATGGTGCTTTGGTCACACCTTCAATGTGTTTATGGTGCTTTGGTCACATTATCAGTGGTCATTTGTGATTTGATCACACTTTCACGGTGTCTTTGGTGCTTAGATCACATTATCGCTGCTTCAATGGTGCTTATATCACGCTTTCATTTTTTCTATGGTGCTTTGGTGACATTATCACTGTTTCAATGGTCCTTTGGTCACAATTTGATCTTGTTTATGGTTCTTTGGTGCGATATCACTGTTTTCACGATGCTTTGGTTACACGTTCTTTTTCTCTATCGTATAGTACTCGCATTAACATTGTTTCTATGGTGCTTTGGTCACACTTTCATTGTGTATATGGTGTTAAGGTCACATTATCATTGTTGCGATGGTACTTTGGTCACACTCCTACTATGTCTATGGTACGTTGGTCACATTATCACTGTTCAATGATGTTTTGGTCACACTTTCACTGTGTCTATGGTGCTTCAGTCACATTATCACTGCTTTTATGGTGCTTTGGTCACACCTTTAATGTGTTATTGGTGGTTTGGTCACATGATCACTGTTCAATGGTGCTTTGATCACACTTTCACTCTGTCTATGGTATTTGGGTAAAGTTACTACCGTTTCAATGGTCTGTTGGTCACAGATTCAAAGTATCTATGGTTCTTTGGTTACATTATCACAGTTTTACTGGTGCTTTGGTTACAGTTTCACTTTGTCTATGGTACTTTGCTCACATCATTATTATTTCAATGGTGCGTTGGTCACACTTTCATTGTGTACATGGTGTTCACGTCACATAATGACTGTTTGAATCGTGTTTTGGTCACAATTTCACACTGTCTAGGGTACTAAGGTCACATAACCTCTGTTCAAATGGTTCCTTGGTGACACTTTCCATGTGCCTAGTCTTTGGTACTTTGGTCACATTGTCATTGTTTTAATGGTGTTTTCGTCACATTTTCTCTTTGTCTATGGTGTTTAGGTCACATTTTCACTGTTTCCATGGTGGTTTAGTCACACGTGTATTGTGTCTATGTTGCTTGTGTCACATTATTAGTGTTTGAATGGTGCTGTCGTAAAATATTCAGTGTTTCTATGTTTCTTAGGTCACACTATCACTGTTTCAATGGTGCTTTGGTCACACTTTCACTGTCTTTATGGTGCTTTGGTCACAGTTTCTTTGTTTCAATGGTGCTTTGCTAACTGTTCCATTGTGTGCTTTTGTCACATTCTAACTGTTTCAGTGGTCCTTTGGTCACACTTCTACTTTGTGTATGGTGATTTGGTCATATTATCGCTGTTTCAATGGTTCTTCGGTCACACTTTCATCGTGTACATGATGCTTAGGTTACATTATCACCCTTTCCATGGTGCTTTGGTCGCAATTTTACTTTTTCTATGGTGCATAGGTCACATAATCACTTTGTCAATGGTGCTTTGGTCACACTTTCACTTTGTCAATGGTGCTTATGTCACATTACCACTGTTACAGTGGTGCTTTGGTCACATGTTTACTGTGTTCATGGTGCTTTGGTCATATTTTTACTGTTTCAATGGTGCTTTGGTCAATCTTTCACTGTGTCTATGGTGCCGTGGTCACATAATCACAATTTCAATGGTGCTTTGGTCACACTTTCATTATGTCGATGGTGCTTGGGTCACATTATCACAGTTTCAATGGTGCTTTGGTCACACTTCTACTGTGTCTATGGTGTTTTGGTCATGTTATCACTGTTTCAATGGTGCTTTGGTCACACTTTCACTGTGTCTATAGTGCTTAAGTCACGTTCTGACTATTTTAATAATGCTTTGGTCACACTTTCTTGGTGTCTACGGTGCGTATGTCACATTATCACTGTTTAGATGGTACTTTTGTCACCCCTTTGATGTGTCTATGGTGCTTTGGTCACATTTTGATTGTTTAAATGGTGCTTTGGTCACATAATCACTGTGTTTATGGTGTTTTGGTCTAATTATCACTAATTCTATGGTGCGTTTGTCACACTTTCACTGTGTCTATGGTGAGTTGGTCCCATTATCACTGTTTTTATGGTTCTTTGGTCACACTTTCACTGTTTCTGTCTTGTTTAGGTCACATTATCACTCTTTCAATGGTTCTTTGGTCACACTTATAGTTTGTCTATACTGCTTGTGTCACATTATCACTATTTCCATGGTGCTTTGGTCACATTCTCAGTGTGTTAATGTTTCTTAGGTCACATCATCACAGTTTCAATGGTGCTTTGGTCACAAATTCACTGTTTCTATATTTCTCTGGCCATGTTATAACTGTTTCAATGGTGTTTTGGTCACATTTTCAATAACGTATGATGCTTTGGTCATAGTATCACCGTTTGAATGGTGCTTTGGTAACACTTTCATTGGTTGTAGGATGCTTATGTCACATTATTCATGTTTCAATGGTGCGTTAGTCACACGTTCACTGTGACTACGGGGCTTTGATAACATTATCATTGTTTTATTGGTGCTTTGGTCATTTTTTCACTTTGTCTATGGTACTTTGCTCACATTGTCATTGTTTCAATGGTACTTTCCTCACACTTTCATTGTGTATATGGTGCTAATGTCACATTATCATCGTTCCAACGGTGCTTTGGTCACATTATCACTGTTACAATGGTGTGTTGGTCACACTTTCACCATGTCTATGATGCTTTGGTCACATTATGACTGTTTCAATGGTGCTTTGGTCACACTTTCACTGTGTCTATGGTACTTAGGTCACATAACCACTGTGTCAATGGTACTTTGATCAAACGTTCACTATATCTATAGTGCTTTGGTCACGTTATCATTGTTTTACTTGTGCTTTGGTCACACTTTCACTGTGTCTATGGTTTTTAGATCACATTTTCACTCTTTCTATGGTGTGTTGGTCACAAGTTCAGTGCAGCTTTAGTGCTTGTGTCACATTATCACTGTTTCAATGGTGCTTTCGTCACATTTTCAGTGTGTCTATGTTTCTTAGGTCACATAATCACTATTTCAATGGTGCTTTGGTCATACTTTCACTATGTCTGTAGTGCTTTGATCACATTATCACTGTTTTAGTGGTTCTTTGATCACAGTTTCACTGTCTCCATGGTGCTTTGGTCGCAGTATCTGTGTTTCAATGGTGCTTTGCTAACACTTTCATTATGTGTAGGATGCCTCTGTCACATTATCACTGTTTCAATGTTGCTTTGGTCAGACGTCTACGCTGTCTATTGTTCTTTGGTCGCATTATCAATGTTTCAATGGTGCTTTGGTCACACGTTCACTGTGTTTATGGTGCTTATGCCTATTATCATTGTTTCAATGGTTCTTTGGTCACACTTTCTCTTTTTCTATGGTGCGTAAGTCACATAATCACTATTTCAATGGTGATTTGGTCACACTTTCAATGGGGCTATGGTGCTTAGTCACATTATTGCTGTTTCAATGGTGTTTTGGTCACATGTCCATTGTGTCTATGGTGCTTTGGTCACATTATCACTATTTCAATGGTGATTTGGTCACTTTCCACTGTGTCTGTAGTGTTTAGGTCACATTATCGCTGTTTCAACGGTGCTTTTATCACAGTTTCCCTGTATCCATAGTGCATAGGAAACATCATCAGTGTGTCAATGGTGCTTTGGTCACACTTTCAAAATGTCTAAAGTGCTTAGGTCATATATTCACTGTCTATATTGTGTGTAGCGTGTGGACCATTTTTAGGATTAAAAATGGTCTTGAAGTATCTAAGGCATGTTTCGGGGTCTTGAGATTGGAGTATCGAGGCGTCCTTGTCCGTGAATATACGGGCTAGAGACTAGGTCGACACTAGTATGGAAAGCACCTTAAGTGTGGATTTGGGACAAGAGGAGTGTCGCGACGGAGATTCCATAGTGTCACTCCTCCTCCACCTCTTGAGCGCTGCTAGGGCCGTGTTTCCCTTTGGCTGTGCCACGTGGAAGGATTAGGCTACGGCAGTCAGTCGCCCTCTTTGGAATCACAAATCCGAGGGCTTACGTTCTGGTCCCACAGTTAGTTTCAAAATGGTCAGTGTCATTACATTTGGCATCAGAGCCAGACTTCCATGAATATTCTGATTTTTTACTCAATCCGTCCGTTTGCTGCGCCTCACATCAATTGCCAACCGTTGATTGAGCAATGGGACAGATAAAACTTGAAATTGCTGTTAAAACGCCACCAGATGGACGTCGCCGCGGAGGGGAGGGGCGAGAGTCACGGGAGGGGGACCCCATCCGTGGAGGAGAGGGACGGTATTCTTTGACCCCCCCCCCCTCCTCCCACACTGTCGACGATGCCAAAGGGGAGAAAAGGGGCAAGAGTCCCCATCCCGTGGCGCTGATGGCAGTGAAGGGGAGGAGAGGGACGGACTCCCTATCCCTTCCCCCCTCCCCTCCATGGTCCAAACAGCGCCAAAGGGAAGGAGAGGGACGGAGAGTTCCTCTCTCCCCCCTCCCACAGCACCGGCGGTGCCGAAGGGGAGGAGAGGGGCAAGAGTCCCTCTCCTGTTGTGCCGATGGCATTGAAGGAGAGGAGAGGGATGGACTCACTCTCCCTCTCCCCCTCCTCCCCGATGGCGCCGACGGTGCCAAAGGGGAGGAGAGGGATGAGAGTTCTTCTTCACCCCCTCACATAGCACCGACTACGCCGAAGGGGAGGAGAGGGGCGGACTCCCCCTTCCCCTTCCCCCTTGGCGCGGACGGCATCGAAGGGGAAGAGAGGGACGGGAGTCCCTCCGCCCCCTCCCTTCTTCCATGGCGCCAGCTGTGCTGAGGGTAGAGTTTCCCATGCCCTCTCCCCCCCCACCTCCTTTCCCTTCAT
>SZWC01004673.1:123193-147520 GCA_023375785.1 Penium margaritaceum | reverse complement strand
GGGGGGGGGGGAGAGGAGGAAGCTTCCTCCCTCCTCCCATGTACAGCGGAGGAGATTGCCCGCCAGGCGCAATACTGCCTTGGAAACCAAATGGTTCAAAACAAAAGAACGCGTGAGTGGTGCAAACGGTTGATGGCAGCATCAGGAATGAGAGTTTGCATGCTCGATTTCCATGGAGCCACGAATTTTTCTAATTTTTTCCGCAGGCCTGCCCATGGAAACCATACATCACATCCTCCTTTACAACCAACTTTGACCACCATAGGAAGCGGTATGGAGCTCAGGCCAAGCTGTACAACAACTTGAGAAATCCTCAAGCGTTGTTCTTTTTTTTTTTGTTTATTGTTTTGTCGCTTAGAGTGCCTTAGAGGTGAGGGAAGCTCTGGTGCACCCTTGAGACCCTCAAGTATTGTTCTAAAATCGTTTCCTGCTCATGGAAAATGGGAAGACCGACAGTTCTCCCAACCTACCACCGGGAGACCTTGGGGAGATTCCAAGCGTCAAGCAAAAAAACAAAAAAAACAAGGGGGTACAAGATGTGCCAGAAGCTTGTTCATTATTCAGGAATCCTCAAGATGAGGAATTCTATACTAACCATTTTTCAACGTCTGAAACGGTGAAACGTTCGTGGTCAAACCCGAGTGTGTGGTCAAGTTGCCATGGGTTTTGACACAACAAATAAAATTTGATCCCTGGTTGAGCTCTTAAATAAACATCACGAGTCCTGCTTTACTTTTCTTGTCCGTTCCAAACCACAAAGGGGGCAAAACAGACACTTTTCTGTGTCATGAACAAAATAGACATAGAAACACTTCAATGCAAGAAATTGAGCACCGACAGTGCCAAAATGCTTGTGGATTGATCTCAACGTTTGTAATAGTTCATGGAATAAAAGACCCAAAGTGAATGACCGTTAAAAAGCCACAACATGGCTCAATACGGGATGTTTATGTGCTAAACAAGATTGTTTATGGAGAATGACCGCAGTGGCATACACCGGGTTAGGAAATGACAACGGTGATGTTAATTGAGATGACTTCTTGATTGAAAGAAATAAAGGCACCAAACGTGCTTGGACAACTCAACCACTCATCTACTTATCGCAACAATGAAAAATGTGCAAGCTGCACAAAAGAGTGTTGATTACACGTTTATACACGCATCGGCCACATCATTGACTTACCTAGGTCACACTTTCGCCTTTTCTATAGTTTGTAGATCACATTATTACTGTTTTAATATTGCTTTGGTCAAACTTTCACTGTGTCTACAGTGCTTTGGTCATGTTATCAGTGTTTAAGTGGTGCTTCCATCACCATTTTACGGTGTCTATGGTGTTTTGGTCACATTATCACTATTTCAATGGTGCTTTGGTCACATTTTCACTGTGTCTATGGTGCTTTGGTTGTATCATCACTATTTCAATGGTGATTTGGTCACACTATCACTCTTTTAATGGTACTTTTGTCACACTTTCACTGTTTCTATGGTGTTTTGGTCACATCATCACTCTTTCAATCATGCTTTGATCAAGCATTCACTCTGTCTATGGTGCTTAGGTCACATTATTACCATTTTCATGGTGCTATGGTCACATTAGCACTGTTTCAATGGTACTTTTGTAACAATTTCATTGTAACTATAGTGCTCAGGTTACATAATCACAGTTACAATGGTGTTTTGGTCACACTTTCACTATGTCTATGGTGCTTAGGTCACATTATGATTGTTTCAATGGTGATTTGGTCACGCCTTTGTCGTGTTTTTGGTACTTTGGTCACGTTATCACTGTTTCAATGGTGCACCGGTCACATGTTCAATGTGTCCATGGTGCTTAGGTCACATTTTCGAGGTTTCATTGGTGATTTGGTCACACTTTCACTGTGTCTATGGTTCTTACATCACATTATCATTGTTTAAATGGTGCTTTGGTCACGTTTCCACTGTTTCTATGGTGTTTTTGTTATATCATCAATGTTTCAATGGTGCTTTGGTCACACGTTCACTGTGTCCATGGTGCTCTTGTCACATTATCAATGTTTCAATGGTGTTTTGGTCTCATTGTCCCTTTTTCAATGGTGTGTTGGTCACACTTTCACTCTCTCTATGGTGCTTAGGTCACATTATCACTGTTCTGATGGTGCTTTGGTCACACTTTCACTCTGTCTATGGTGCTTGTGTCACATTATCACAGTTTCAATGGTGCTTTGGTCACCATTGCACTTTGTCTATGGTGCTGTGGTCAAAGTATCACACTTCCAACAGTGCTTTGGTCACACTTTCATTGCGTGTATGGTGCTTGTGGGATATTCTCAATAGTTGACTTGTGCTCTGGTCAGATGTTCACTGTTTCTATGGTGGTTTGATCCCATTCTTACTGTTTCAATGGTACTTTGATCACACTTTCACAGTGTATATGGTGCTTACGTCACATCATCGCGGTTTCAATGGTGCTTTGGTCACTCTTACATTGTGGCTTGGGCGCTTATGTCACATAAACACTATTTGAATTGTACTTTGGTCACATTTTTACAGTGTACATGGTGTTGTTGTCACATTATCATCTTTTCAATGGTGCTTTGGTTGTAATTTCACTGTGTCTATTGTGCTTTTGGTTACATTGTCACAGTCTAGTGGTGTTTTGGTCACACTTTTACTGTGTCTATGGTGCTTTGGTTACAGTCTCACTGTTTCAATGGTGTGTTGGTCACACTTTCATCATGTCTATGGTGCTTATGTCACATAAGCACTCTTTAAATGGTGCTCCAGTCACACATTCACTGTGTCTACGGTGCTTAGGTAACATTTTCACTGTTCCAATGGTGCTTTGGTCAGACGTTAACTCTGTCTATGATACATAGATCACGTCATCACTGTTTCAATGGTGTTTTTGTCACACGTTCACTGTAGCTATGGTGGTTTGGTCACATTATCACTGTTTTATTGTTCGTTTGGTCACACTTTCACCGTCTCTTTGGTGCTTAGGTCACATTATCACTGTTTCAATGGTGGTTTGGTCACACGTTCAGTGTATCTATAGTGCTTGTGTCACATTATCACTGTTTCAATAGTGCTTTGGTCACATTTTCACTGTTTTTATGGTGCTTAGGTCACATTATCACTGTTTCAATGGTGCTTCGGTCACGCTTTCACTATTCATGTAGTCCTGTGCTCACATTGTCACCGTTTAAATGATGCTTTGGCCACACTTTCATTGTCTTTATAGTGCTTTCGTCACAGCATCGCTGTATCAATCGTACGTTGCTAACACTTTCATTGTGTGTAGGGTGCTCATGTCAAACTATCACGATTTCAATGGTGCTTCGGTCACACGTTCATTGTGTCTATGGTGATTTGGTCACAGTACAAGTGTTTCAATGGTGTCTTGGTTCCACTTCCACTTCCACTTTCTATGGTGCTTTGGTCACATCACATTTCCACTATTTCACTGGTGGTTTGGTCATTCTTTCACCATTTCTATCGTGGTTAGGTCCCATCATCACTGTTCAAAACGTACTTTAGTCACATTTTCACAATGTCTGTGGTGCTTGGATCACATTATTATGGTCTGAATGGTGCTTTTGGTCACACTTTCACTACGTTTATGGTGCTTAGGTCATATCATCACTGTTTCAATGGTGCTTTGGTAACACGTTGATGTGCCTATGGTGTTTTGGGCACATTATCATTGTTTCAATGTTGCTTTGTTCACACTCTCATTGTGCCTATGGTGTTTTGGATCACATAATCACAGTTTCCATGGTGCTTTGGTCACACCTTCAATGTGTTTATGGTGCTTTGGTCACATTATCACTGTTCAATGGTTCTTTGATCGCACTTTTGCTGTGTCTTTGGTGCTTATATCACATTATCACTGCTTCAATGGTGCTTTGATCACACTTTCACTCTGTCTATGGTGCTTAGGTGACATTATCACCATTTCAATGGTCCTTTGGTCACAACTTCACCGTGTCTATGGTTCTTTGGTTGCATTATCACTGTTTGAATGATGCTTTGGTTACACTTTCACTTTTTCCATGGTACAGCGCTCACATTATTATTGTTTCAATGGTGCTTTGGTCAAAATTTGTTTTTGTATATGGTGTTAAGGTCACATTTTGATTCTTGTAATTGTGCTTTGGTCACACTTCTACTGTGTCTATGGTGCTTTGGTCACATTATCACTGTTTCAATAGTGCTTTGGTCACACATTCACTATATGTTTTGTGCATTGGTCACATTATCACTGTTTCAATGATTCTTTGGCCACACTCTCATTGTCTTTATGGTGGTTTTGTTACAGCATCACTGCTTCTATGGTACATTGGTAACACGTTCATTGTGTGCAGGGTGCTTATGTAACATTATCACTTTTTCAATTGTGCTTTGTTCACACATTCACTGTGTCTATGTCATTTGGTTACATTACCAGTGTTTTAGTGGTGCCCTGGTTCCACTTCAACTGTTTCTACTTTTCTTACCTCACATAATAACTGTTTCAATGGTGCTTTGGTCACAATTTCATTGTGCCTATCGTGCATTGGTAGCATTGTCACTGTTTTAATGACACCTTGGTCACACTTTCACCGTGTCAATGGTGCTTCGGGCACATACTCACTATTTCAATGTTGCTTTGGTCACACTCTCACTGTTTCTTTAGTTCTTTGGTCACATTATCACTGTTTCAATGGTACTTTGATCACACTTACATTGAGTCTATGGTGTCTAGGTTACAGTATGAATGTTTCAATGGTGCTATGGCCTCACTTTCAAAGTGTTTATGGGGCTTAGATCACATTTTCACTGTTTCATGGGTGGTTTGGTCGTTCTTTTATTTTGTCTATGGTGGTTAGGTCACATAATAACCATTTCAATGGTGCTCTGTTCACGCGTTCACTGTGTCTATGGTACCTCGGTCACATTATTACTGTTTAAACTGATCTTTGGTCATATGTTTACCTTTTCTGTGGTGCTCTGGTCACATTATCAACGTTTCCATTGTACTTTGGTCACATTTCCACAATGTACATGGTCCTTGAATCTCATTGTTATTGTTTCAATGGTGTTTTGGTCACACTTTCACTATGTTTATGGTGCTTATGTCCCATTATCCTTCTTTCAATGGTGCTTTGGAAACACTATAATGTGTATATGGTGCTTTGCTAACATTATCACTGCTTTAGTAGTCTTTTGGTCACACTTTCACTGTGTCCATGGTGCTTGAGTCACATTATTAGTGCTTTCATGGTGCTTTGGTCACATCTTTAATGTGTTTTTGGTGCTCTGGTCACATTATAACTGTTCACGGGTGCTATGATCACATTTTCACTGTGTCTTTGGTCCTTAGATCACATTATCACTGTTCACTGGTGCTTTGGTCACACTTTCACTCTATCTATGGTATTTAGGTGACGTTATCATTGTTTCAATGGTCCTTTGGTCACACTTTCACAGTGTCTATGGTACTTTGGTTACATGATCACTGCTTTAATGGTGCGTGTGTCACACTTTTACTTTCTCTATGGTGTTTTTCTCACATTATTATTCTTTCAATTGTTCTTTGGTCACACTTTCACTGTGTATATAGTGTGAAGGTCATAGTATCATTGCTGCAAAGGTGCTTTGGCCACGATTCTACTTTGTCTATGGTGCTTTTGTCACATTGTCACTATGTCAATGGTGCTTTTGTCACACTTTCATTGTGTCCATGGTGCTTAGGTCACATTTTGACTGTTTAAATGTTGCTTTGGTCACAATTTCACAATTTCTATGGTACTAAGGTCACATAACCATTGTTCCAACGGTGCCTTCGTCACACTCATTGTGTCTATGGTGCTTGTTCACACTATACTTGTTTTAATGGTAATTCGGTCATACTTTCTCTGTGTCTCTGGTGTTACATTATCATTGTTTCAATGGTGCTTTGGTCACACGTTTAGTGTGTCTATAGAGCTTTTGTCGTATTATCAGTGTTTTAATGGTGCTTTGGTCACACTTTCACAGTGTCTATGGTGGTTTGGTCGCAGTTTTTTTCTTTCAATGGTGCTTTGGTCACACTTCCACTATGTCTATTGTGCTTAGGTAACATGCCCACTGTTTTTGTGGTGCTTTGGTCTCACGTTTACTGTTTTGATGGTCCTTCGGTCATATTTGTTCTGTTTCAATGGTGATTTGGGCACACTTTCAAGGTGTCTATGGTGTTGTGGTCACATGATCACTATTTCAATGGTGCTTTGGTCACACTTTCATTGTATTGATAGTGCGAAGTTAACCTTATTACTGTTTCAATGCTTCTTTGGTCACAATTTCCCTATGTCTATAGTGCTTATGTCAAAACATCATTGTTCCTATGGTGCTTTTGTCGTACGTTTATGTGTCTAGGGTGCTTTAGTCCCATTATCACTGTTTCAATGGTACGTTGGTCATCATATCTCTATGTCTATGGTGCTTTGGTCATATTGTCACTGATTTAATGGTGCTCTGGTCAGAATTTCACGGTCTATGGTGCTTTGGTCACATCATTGCTTGTCAATGGTGCTTTGTTCACACTTTCAGTGTGTCTATGGTTATTAGATCACATAATCATTGTTTCAATGGTGCTTTGGTCACACTTAAACTGTTTCTATGGTGCTTATGTCACGTTATCATTGTTTCAATGGTGCTTTGGTCACACTTTCAGTGTGTCTATAGTGCATTGGTCACATTATAACTGTTTCAATGGTGTTGTGGTCACACTTTTGCTGTGTCTATGGTGCTTTGGTCACATGATCACTTTTTTTATGTTTCTTTGGTCCAACTTTCACTGTGTGTATGGTGCTTAGGTCATATTGTCACTGTTACGATGGTGCTTTGGTCAGACTTTCACTGTATTCATGGTGCTTAGCTGAAATTTTTGCTGTTTCAATGGCGCTTTGGTCCCACTTTCACTCTGTCTATGGTGCTTTTGGTTGCATTATTGCTGTTTCAATGGTACTTTGGTCACACTTTCACTATGTCTATGTTACTTTGGTGACATGATCATTATTTCAATGGTGCTTTGGTCAAACAATATTTGTGTGTATAGTGCTTAGGTCTCATTATCACTAATTCAATGGTGCTTTGGTCAAAAGTTTATGTGGGTGCAGTGCTTTGGTCATATTATCACTTTTCAAATGGGCCTTTGGTCATACTTTCACTGTGTCTATGGTGCATAGGTCACATTATCATTGTTTCAATTGTGCTTTGCTTAAACATGCACTATGTCTATGGTGCTTTGGTTACATTATCATTGTTCCAATGGTTATTTGGTCACACTTTCATTGGGTCTATGGTGGTTAGATCACATTATCACTACTTCAATTGTCCATTGGTCACACTTTTGTCATGTATATGGTGCTTAGGTGACATTATCACTGTTTCAATGGTGCTTTGGTCACACTTTAACTGTGTCTATAGTTATCATGTGACATTATCACTGTCTCAATGGTGCTTTAGTCACACGCTCGTTGTGTCTATGGTGCTTATGTCACATTATCACTGTCCCAATGGTGCTTTGGTCACATTTTCACGGTGTCTATGTTGCTTTGGTCACTTTTTCACAATTTGAATGGTGCTTTGGTCACACTTTTATTATCGATGGTGCCTTGGTCACATCATCTCTATTTCAATGGTGCTTTGACCACACTTTTACATAGGCTATGGTGCTTTGGTCACATTATCACTGTTTCAATGGTCCTTTAGTCACGTTTCTATTGTGTCCATGGTTCTTTAGTAACAGTCTCACTGTTGTAAAGGTCCTTTGGTCACATTTTCACTCTGTCTGAGGTGCTTTGTTCACATTATCACTGTTTTAATGGTCCTTTTGGTCACAATTTCACTCTGTCAATGGTTCTTTGGTTACATTATACTGTTTCAATGGTGCTTTGGTCACATGTTTACTATGTCTATGGTGCTTTGGTCATACTGTCACAGTTTTCATGGTGATGTGGTCACACTTTCACTGTGTCTTTAGTGCTGATGTCATACTATAACTGTTTTAATGGTACTTTGGTCACACTTTCATTGTGTCTATTGTGCTTAGGTCACTTTATCACAATTTCAATCGTGCTTTGAAAAACAGTTTAACTGTGCCTATGGTGCCTTGGTCACATTATTATTGTTTCAATGGTGCTTTGGTGACACTTTCATTGTGTGTGGTGCTTTGGTCATATTATTACAATTTCAATGGTGCTTTGGTCACAATTTCACTGTGTGCATGGTGCTTTGATCAAAATATGACTGTTTCAACTGTGATTTAGTCACACCTTCAATATGTCTATGGTGCTTTTGTCACATTATCATTGTTTCAATGGTACGTTGGCCATACCTTCACTATGTCTATGGTACATAGGTCAAATTATCATTGCTTCAATGGTGCATTAGTCACACTTTCACTGTCTCTATGGTGCTTAGGTGAAATTATCACTGTTATAATGATGCTTCTGTCACACGTTTACTGTTTTGTATAGTTCTTAGGTCAGATTATCACTGTTTCAATGGTGCTTTGGTCACACTTTGACTGTGTCTAAAGTACATAGGTCACATTATCATTGTTTCAATGGTGCTTTGGTCACACGTTTACGGTGTCTATGGTGCTTGTGTCAAATTATCACTGTCTCAATGGTGCTTTGGTCACACTTTCACGGTGTCTATAGTGGTTAGATCCCATTATCATTGTTTGAATGGTGCTTTGGTCATCCTTTCACTGTGTCTATGGTTCTTTGGTCACATTATCAATGTTTCAATGGTGCTTTGCTTACACTTTTACTGTCTATGGTGCTTTGGTCACATTATCACTGTTTCAGTGGTATTTTGGTCACACTTCCATTGTGTGTATGGTGCTTTGGTCATTGTTTACCGTTTCAATGGTTCTTTGGTCACACTTTCACTATGTCTATGGTGCTTAGGTCACATTATCACTGTTCAATGGTGCTTTGGTCACGCTTCTACCGTGTATATGGTGCTTTGGTCACATTCTCACTGTTTCAATAGTGCATTGGTCACACGTTCACTCTGTCTTTGGTGATTTGGTCATATTTTCACTGTTTGAAGGGTGTTTTGGTCACAATTGCACTATGTTTATGGTGCTTTGGTTACCTTTTCACTGTTTCAATGGTGCTTTGGTCACACAGTTACCGTTTCTATGGTGCTTTGGTCATCTTATCACTGTTTCTATGGTGCTTTTGTCACACTTGCATTGTGTCTACGGGGCTTTGGTCACATTTTCACTAATTTAATGGTGTTTTGGTCACACTTTTACTGTGTTTATTTTGCTTATGTCACATTATCACTGTTTCAATCGTGTGTTGGTCATACTTTCACTTTTGTCTATGGTGCTTAGGTCACATTATCACGGTTTCAATGGTGCTGTGGTCACACTTTCACTGTGTCTATGGTGCTTTGGTCACATTCTCACTGTTTCAATGGTGCTCTGTTCACACGTTCACTCTGTCTATGGTGCTTTGGTCACATTATTGCTGTTTCAATGGTTTTTTGGTCACATGTTCACTGTGTCCATGCTGCTTTGGTCAACTAATCACTGTTTCAATGGTAAATTGGTCACACTTTCACTGTGACCATAGTGTGTATGTGACGTCATCACTCTTGCAATGGTGCTTTGGCCACACTCTCACCGTGTCTATGGTGCTTTGGTCACATTATCAATGTTTTAATGGTGCTTTGGTCACACTTTCACTGTTTCTATGGTGCTTATGTCACATTATCATGGTTTCAATGGTGCTTTGTTCACAATTTCACTGTGTTTATGGTGCCTATGTCACAGTATCACTGTTTCAATGGTGCTTTGGTCACACGCTCATAACTTCTTTTTTTACTATGGTCACACTATGACTGTTTCCATAGTACTTTGGTCACACTTCCACAGTGTCTTTGGTGCTTTGGTTACATTTTCACTGTTTCAATGGACGCAGCACTTTGGAGTGAAGGACAGAAGCGTCCTCAAAGGTGCGGGCATTGCAAATGTTTGAGTGACGTTAGTGGCAAAGGACTGGGGAAAACGTAGGAGCACGGGCGCTTGAGAGGTAATGCGGGCATAGAGACTATAGGCAGCCCAAAGATCAAGCTTGAAGAATAATTGAATGGATTCTTTTTTTTCTGGAATATGGACAATACAAATAGGAAAGTCCTAGCCTAACACGCTTTGTCGAGCGGGCGTGTATGTGAGGTGGGGACTCCGGCGAGTGAGAAGGGAGAGCGCCTTGAGGCCACGATTTGGCTTTGCTAGCCGTACCCATGGGGGAGTGACGTGCGCGGGCACGATCTTTGCAGGTGCGTTTGCCTTGACCGTTGTTGCACGAATCCGTTGACTTGGTCTAGGCGAGGCTCGCACAATTGTCGGCCGTGAGACCGTTTGGACATTTTTGTTGTGTGGCTCTCAAGATGAACCTGCGCTGTCACTCTTTATATTCTCGGTGGGATCACCCCTTGAAGTGATATCCGAGATAATTTCTGACACCCCCCTTAGACCAGGAGAGGGGTGTAAGCCTTGAAAGGTAGGCCTGGGAGTCCTGCTTCTGTATAGGCAGAGCACATAGTGAGCTTGGGAGGTTTTGGAGGCGGTGCTCGCCTCAACACCAGGTTGTACTGGGCAATGCAGTAGTTTTTGTGCAGAATCAATGAGTGCAATGGAGGAAGGGACGTCACCAAGGGAAAATGCACAGGTTGTCGGTAATGCAGAGGCAGTCTCAGTACGTTTGGTGTGATTCAGTTCAGAATTGTAGTAGCAAGCAGAACGGCTCCAGTCACACACACATATTGTTCTTAGACTCAGGCCATGCTTGGGTTTGCGCAGGTTGTGTCTACAATGCATTGGTCACATTACTACTATTTCAATGGTGTTTTGGTCACACTTTTACTGTGTCTATAGTGCTTAGGTCTCTTTGCTATTGTTTTGATGGTACTTTGATGACACTTTCACCGTGTCTAAAGTGCTTAGGTCACATTATCACTGTTTCAATGGTGCTTTGGTCATACGTTCACTGTTTTTATAGTGCGTAGGCCACATTATCACTATTCCAATGGTGCTTTCGTCACATTTTCACTGTGTCTATAGTGCCCATGACATATTATCACTGTTCCAATGGTGTTTTGGTCACACGTTCAGTGTGGCTATGATGCTTAGGTCAAATTATCACTGTTTCAATGGTTCTTTGGTCACGCTTTCACTCTGACTATAATGCTTGAGTAACATTCTCAATGTTTCAATGGTACTCTTGTCACACTTTCACTGTGTTTATATTGCTTTGGTCTCATTATCAATGTTTCCATGGTGCTTTGCTCACACTTCCACTGTGTCTATAGTGCTTGTGTCACATTTTCACTGTTTAAATGGTGCTTTTGTCACACTTTCATTGTGTCTATAATGCTTAGGTCTCCTAATCACTGTTTGCATGGTTGTTTGGTCACACCTTTACTGTGACTATAGTGCTCAGGTCACATTATCACTACATGAATGGTGATTTGGTCACAATTATACTGTCTATAGTGCTTTTGTCATATTTTGACTGTTTTCATGGTGCTTTGGTCACGTTTTCACTGTGTCTATGGTGCTTAGGTCACATAATCACTGTTTCAATGGTGCTTGTGTCACATTTTCACTATGTCTATAGCGTGTAGGTCATTTTATCACTGTTTCAGTGGTCCTTTGATCATTGTTTCACTTTGTCTGTGGTGCTTTGGTCACACTTTTACTATGTCTATTGTGCTTAGGTCACACTATCACTGCTTCAATGGTGCTTTGGTCCCAGTTTCACTGTTTTCATGGTACTTTGTCACATTATCACTGTTTCATTGGTGATTTTGGTCACACTTTCACCGTGTCAGTGATGTTTAGGTCATATTGTCGCTGTTTCAATGGTTCTTTGGTCACAATTTTATGTGTCTATGGTGCTTTGCTCACATTATCACTGTTTTAAAGGTGCTTTTGTCACACGTTTACTGTGTCTATGGTGTTTAGGTCACATTATCACCGTTGCAATGGTGCTTTGGTCACACTTTCACTAAGTCTATGGTGCTCAGGTCAAATCATCACCGTTTTGATGGTATTTTGGTTACACTTTCACTATGTCAATAGTGCTTATGTTACATTATGACTATTTCAATGGTACTTTTAACACATTATCATTATTTCAATGGTGCTTTGGTCACAATTTCACTATGTCTATGGTGCTTAGGTCCCATTATCACTGTTTCGATTGTGCTTCGGTCACACCTTCACTGTGTCTAGGTGCGTAGGTCAACTCATAACTTTTACATTTGTGCTTTGGTCACACTTTCACTGTATGTATGGTACTTAGGTCACATGATCACTGTTTCAATGGTGTTCTGGTAACACTTTGTCTGTCTATGGTGCTTTGGGCACATTATCAATGTTTCAATGGTGTTTTTGTCACAATGTCGATGGTGCTTAGGTAACAATATCATTGTTTAATTGTGCTTTGTTTCAGTGCTTAAGTCACATTATCACAGTTTCAATTGTAATTTGGTCAGAATGTCATTGTATCTATGGTGCTTTAGTCACATTATCACTTTTTCAATGGTGGTTTGGTCACACTTTCACTGTGTCTATACTCCTTAAGTCGCATTATCACTGCTTTAATGGTGTTTTGGCCCACTTTCACTGTTTCTATAATCCTTACGTCACATTATCACTGTTCCAATGGTGCTTTCGCCACAGTTTCACTTTTTTTATGGTGCTTAGGTCACATTATCACTATATAAATGATGCTTTGGTCGAAAGTTCTTCATTTATATGGTGCTTTGGTCATGTGAGCACTGTTTCAATGGAACTTTGGTCACCTTTTCACTGTGCCTATGGTGCTTTGGTCATATTATCACCTTTTCAATGGTGCCTTGGTCACACTTTCACTTTGTCTACGGTGCTTTGGTCGTATTCTCACTTTTTCAATGGTGATTTGGTCACACGTGCACTTTGTCTATGGTGCTTAGGTCACGTTACCACTGTTTCAATGGTGTATTGGTCACATTTTCTGTGTGTCTATGGTGCTTTAGTCACGCAATCACTATTTCTATGGTGCTTTTGTCACACGTTCACCGTGTTTATGATGCGTTGGTCACATTATCACAGTTGCAATGGTGCTTTGGGCACACTTTTGCTATGTCTACGGTGCCTTGGACAAATTATCACTATTTCAATGGTGCTTTGTTCACAATTTTTTTGGTCTATTGTGCTTTGGTCAAATAATCACAGTTTCAGTGGTACTTTCATCACACTTCTACCGTGTCTATGGTGCTTTGGTCACATTATCACTGTTTCAATGTTGATTTGGTCACACTTTCACTTTTTCCATGGTGCTTAGGACAGATTGTCACAGTTTCAATGATGCTTTTGGTCACACTTTCACTGTCTATGGTGCGTTGGTGACATTCTCAATGTTTCAGTGGTGCTTTTGTCACGCTTTCACAATTTTGATGGTGCATATGTCACATTATCAGTGTTTGAATGGTACTTCGGTCACACTTTCACAGTTTCTATGTTTCTTAGGTCACATTATCACTGTTTGAATGGTGCTTTGTTCACACTTTCATTGTGTCAATGGTGCTTTGGTCACATTACCACTGTTTCAATGGTACTTTGGTCATGCTTTCACTGTGTCTATGGTGCTTTGGTCATGTTATCACTGTATCTACGGTGCTTTGTTCACAAGTTTACTTTGTATATGGTGCTTTGGTCACATTATCACCAACTCAATGGTGCTTTGGTCACGCATTCAATAAGTACATGGTGCTTTGGTCACAATATAATTGTTTCAATGGTGACTTGGTCACACTTTCATTGTGTCTATGGTGCTTAGGTCCTGTTCTCGCTGTTTCAATGGTGCTGTGGTCACACTTTTCTATGTCCATGGTATTTAGGTCACATTAATACTGTTTTAATGGTGCTTTGATCACACCTTCACTGTGTCTCTGGTGCTTAGGTCACACTATCACTGTTTCAATGGTGCTTTGGTTACACTTTTGTAGTAAATATGGTGCTTATGTCACATAATCAATGTTTCAATGTTGCTTTGGACACGGTTTCACAGTGTCTATGGTGCGTTGGTTAAATTTTCACTGTTTCAATGGTGCTTTGGTAACGCTTTCACTGTGTCTTTGGTGCTTTGCTCCCATTATCACTGTTTTCATGGTGCATTGGTCACAAGTTCACTTTGTCTTTGGTTATTTGGTTACGTTATCACTGTTTCAATGGTGTTTTGCTCACACTTTCACCATGTCTATGGTGCCTTGGCTACATTATCGTTGTTACAATGATACTTTGGTCACACTTTCACTGTGACTATGGTACTTTGGTACTTTTCTCACTGTTTCAATGGAGCTTTGGTCACACTTTCATTGTTTCTATGGTGCGTTGGTCCTATTGTCACTGTTTCAATGGTGCTTTGGTCATATTGTCACTGTGTCCATACTGCTTTGGTCACATTATCATTGTTTCAATGGTGTTTTGGTCACACTTCCATTGTGTCCTTACTGCTTAGGTTACATTATCATTGTTTCAATAATACTTTGGTCACACTTTTACTGTATCTAGGATGCTTAGGTCACATTATCACCATTGCAATGGTGCTTTGGTCACACATACACTCTGTCTATGGTGCCGTTGTCACAATATCACTGTTCCAATGGTGATTTGGTCACACTTTCACTATTTCTATAGTGCATAGGTCATGTTATCACTATTTCAATGGTACTTTGGTCACACTTTCACCGTGTCTATATTACTGTGGTCACATTATCAATGTTCCCATGGTGTTTTGGTCACACATTTGTGTTTCTATGGTACGTTGGTTACATTTTCACTGTTTCAATGGTGCTTTGGTCATACTTTCAACGTGTCTATGACACTTAGGTTACATTATCACTGTTTCAATGGTGCTTTGGTCACACCTTCACCTTGTCTATGGTGCTGTGGTCACTTATCAATGATTAAGTAATGGTTTGGTTACACCTTCACCATGTCTATGGTGCTTGAGTCCCATTTTCACAGTTTCAATGGTGTTGTGGCCACACTTTCACTGTTTCCATGGTGTTTATGTCACATTATTACTGTTTGAATGGTGCTTTGGTCACACTTTCAGTGTGTGTATGGTGCTTAGGTTGCATTATCATTGTTTCAATGGTTTTTTGGTCACACATTTTTGTGTCTATGGTGCTTTAATCACATTTTCACTCTTTCAATGGTGCTTTGGTCAGACGTTTACTGTGTCCATGGTGCTAAGGTCACATTATCACGTTTGTAATGGTGCTTTGGTCCAATTGTCACTGTTGTAATGGTGCTTTGGTCACACATTTACTGTTTCTATGGTGTTTTAGTGACATTATCACTGTTCCAACGGTGCTTTGGTCACATTTTCACTTTTTCTATAGTTCTTAGCTCATACTCACTGTTCCAACTGTTTCAATGGTGTTTTGGTCACAATTCTACTGTGTCTGTGGTGCTATTGTCACATCATCACTCTTTCAATGGTGCTTTGGTCATACTCTCACTATGTCTACGATGATTTGGTCACATTATCACTGTTTTAATGGTGCTTTGGTCCCACGTTTACTTTGGATATGGTACTTAGGTGACATCATCACTGTTTCAATGGTGCTTTGGTCACATGCTTATGTATCTGTGGTGCTTTAGTTACATTATCAGTTTTTCAATGGTGCTTTGGTCACACTTTCACTCTATGTATGATGCTCAGGTCACATTTTTACGGCTTCAATGGTACTTTGGTGACACCTTCACTGTGTCGATGGTGTTTTGGTCACTTATTACATATCTAATTGTGCTTTGGTCATGTATTAACTGTGTCTATGGTGCTTAGGCCACATTATCACTATTTCAATGGTGCTTTGGTCAAAGTTTCACTATGTCTATCGTGCTTAGGTCACATTATCACTATTTCAACGGTGCTTTGGTCACACTTTCACTCTGCCTATTGTCCGTTGGGCACATGATCACTGTTTTGATGGTGCTTTGGTCGCACTTTCACGGTGTTTTTGGTGGTTTGGGCACATTATCGTTGTTTGAATGGTCTCCTGGTCATCCTTTCACTGTGTCTATGGTGCTTTGGTCACATTTTCACTGTTTTAATGATACTTTGGTCACACCTTTGCTCTGGCTATGGTGCTTACGTCACATCATCACCGTTTCAATGGTGCCTTTGTTACACTTTCATTGTGTCTATGGTGCTTAGATCACAATATCACTGTTTCAATGGTGCTTTGGTCACAATTTTCTGCTTCCATGGTACTTTCCTCACATTATCATTTTTTCAATGGTGCTTTTGATACACTTTCACTGTGCAATGGTGCTTAGGTCACATTGTCACTGTTTCAATGGTGTGTTGGTCATACCTTCTCTATATGTATGGTGCTTGGGTCACATCATCACCGTCTCAATGGTGCTTTGGTCATACGTTTAAATTGACGTGGTGCTTTGGTCGTACTAGCACTGTCTCAATGGTGCATTGGTTACACTTTCACTGTTTCTATGGTCCATTGGTCACATTCTCACTGTTCCACTGGTACTTTGGTCACACTATCACTGTTTCAATGGTGCTTTGGTCATACCTTCACTGTGTCTATAGTGCTCAGGTCATATTATCACCGTTTCAATGGTGCTTTTGTCACACTTTTGCTGTGTCTACGAAGCTTAGGTCACATTATCTCTGTTTCAATGGTGCTTTGGTCACACTTTCCTGTGTCTATGGTGGTGTGGTAACATTATCACTGTTTCTATGGTGCTTTGGTCACACTTCGACTGTTTCAATAGTTCTTAATCATCCTATCATTGTTTCCATGGTGATTTGGTCATACTTATATCGTGACCACGGTGTTTTGGTCACATTACCACTCTTTCAATGGTGCTTTGGTCACACTGGCATTGTGTCTATGGTGCTTTGGTCACATTATCACTGTTTTAATGGTGCTTTGGTCACACTTTTACTGTGTCTATGGTGCTTAGGTGACATCATCATTGTTCCAATGGTGCTTTGGTCACACTTTTATGTGTCTATGGTGCTTTAGTTATATCATAACTTTTTCAATGGTGCTTTGGTCACACTTTCACTGTTTCCATGGTTCTTAGGACAGGTTGTCACAGTTTCAATGATGCTTTTGGTCACATTTTCACTTTCTATTGTGCGTTTGTCACATCTCAATGTTTTAGTGGTACTTTTGTCACGCTTTCACAATTTTGATGGTGCTTATGTCCCATTATCAGTGTTTGAATGGTGCTTTGGTCACACTTTCACACTGTCTATACTTCTCAGGTCACATTATCACTGTTTCAATGGTCCTTTGTTCACACTTTCATTGTGTCAATGGTGCTTTGGTCACATTACCACTGTTTCAATGGTACATTGGTCATGTTTTCACTGTGTCTATGGTTCTTTTGTCATGTTATCACTGTATCTACGGTGCTTTGTTCACAAGTTTACTTTGTATATGGTGCTTTGGTCACATTATCACTATTTCAATGGTGCTTTGGTCACGCATTCACTAAGAACATGGTGGTTTGGTCACAATATCATTGTTTCAATGGTGATTTGGTCACACTTTCATTGTGTCTATGGTGCTTAGGTCCTGTTCTCGCAGTTTCAATGGTGCTGTGGTCACACTTTTTTATGTCCATGGTATTTAAGTCACATTATTACTGCTTGAATGGTGCTTTGGTTACAACTTCATTGTGTCTATGGTCCTTACGTCACACTATCACTGTTTGAATGGTGCTTTGGTTACACTTTCGCAGTAAACATGGTGCTTATGTCACATTATCAATGTTTCTATGGTGCTTTGGACACTATTTCACTGTATCTATGGTGCTTTGGTAACGCTTTCACTGTGTCTTTGGTGCTTTGGTCACATTATCACTGTTTCCATGGTGCATTGGTCTCAAGTTCAGTTTGTCTTTGGTTATTTGGTTACGTTATCACTGTTTCAATGGTGTTTTGCTCACACTTTCACCATGTCTATGGTGCCTTTGTTACATTATCATTGTTTCAATGATACTTTGGTCACACTTTCACTGTGTCTATGGTACTTTGGTACTTTCCTCACTGTTTCAATGGTGCTTTGGTCACACTTTCATTGTATCTATGGTGCTTTGGTCCTATTGTCACTGTTTCAATGGTGCTCTGGTCATACTTGCAACGTGTCTTTGACGCTTAGGTCACATTATCACTGTTTCAATGGTGCTTTGGTCACACCTTCACCGTGTCTATGGTGCTTTGGTCATGATCAATGTTTAAGTAATGGTTTTGTCACACCTTCACCATGTCTATGATGCTTATATCCCATTTTCACAGTTTCAATGGTGTTTTGGTCACATTTTCACCGTGGCCATGGTGTTTATGTCACATTATTACTGTTTCAATGGTGCTTTGGTCACACTTAACTGTGTCTATGCTGCCTAGGTTGCATTATCATTGTTTCAATGGTACGTTGGTCACACATTTTTGTGTCTATTGTGCTTTGGTCACATTGTCACTGTTTCAATGGTGCTTTGGTCACACTTTCACTGAGTCTATGGTACTTAGGTCACATTACCACCTTTTTAATGGTGTTTTGGTCAAATTGTCACTGTTGTAATGGTGCTTTGGTCACACATTTACTGTGTCTATGGTATTTTGGTGACATTATCATTGTTCCAACGGTGCTATGGTCACATTTTCACTGTTTCTATAGTGCTCAGGGCATACTATCACTGTTTCAATGGTGTTTTGGTCACAATTCTACTGTGTCTGTGGTGGTATTGTCTCATCATCACTCTTTCAATGGTGGTTTGGTCACACTGTCACTGTGTCTACGATGATTTGGTCACATTATCAATGTTTTAATGGTTCTTTGGTCCCACTTTTACTTTGGATATGGTACTTAGGTGACATCATCACTGTTTCAATTGTGCTTTGGTCACACGCTTATGCATCTATGGTGCTTTAGTTAAATTATCACTTTTTCAATGGTGCTTTGGTCACACGTTCACTCTGTCTATGATGCTCATGTCACAATTTTACTACTTTAATGGTACTTTGGTCACACCTTCAATGTGTCTATGGTGCTGTGGTCATTTATCACATATTTCATTGTGCTTTGGTCATGTATTCACTCTGTCTATGGTGCTTAGACCACATTATCACTGTTTCAATGGTGCTTTGGTCAACGTTTCACTATGTCTGTCGTCCTTAGGTCACATTATTACTATTTCAACGGTGCTTTGGTCACAATTTCACTCTGCCTATTTTCCTTTGGGCACATGATCACTGTTTTGATGTTGCTATGGTCGCACTTTCACCGTGTTTTTGGTGGTTTGGTCACATTATTGTTGTTTCAATGGTCTCTTGGTCATCCTTTCACTGTGTCTATGGTGCTTTGGTCATGTTTTCACTGTTTAATGATACTTTGGTCACACCATCACTCTGGCTATGGTGCTTACGTCACATCATCACTGTTTTAATGGTGCTTTGGTTACACTGTCATTGTGTCTATGGTGCTTGGATTACAATATCACTGTTTCAATAGTGCTTTGGTCACACTTTTGTGCTTCCATGGTGCTTTCCTCACATTATCATTGTTTCAATGGTGCTTTTGATACACTTTCACTGTGTAAATGGTGCTTAGGTCACATTGTCACTGTTTCAATGGTGCGTTGGTCATACCTTTGCTGTATATATGGTACTTGGGTCACATCATCACTGTCTTAATGGTGCTTTGGTCATACTTTCACATTGATGTGGTGCTTTGGTCAAATTATCACTGTTTCAATTGTGCATTGCTCACACTTTCGCTATTTCTATGGTCCTTTGGTGACATTCTCACGGTTCCACTGGTACTTTGGTCACATTATCACACTTTCAATGGTGCTTTGGTCATACTTTTGCTGTGTCTACAGTGCTCAGGTCACATTATCACCGTTTCAATAGTGCTTTTGTCACACTTTTGCTCTGTCTACGGTGCTTAGCTCACATTATCACTGTTTCAATGGTGCTTTGGTCACACTTTCCTGTGTCTATGGTGGTGTGGTAACAATATCACTGTTTCAATGGTGCTTTGGTCACACTTCCACTGATTCAATAGCTCTTAATCATGTTATCATTGTTTCAATGGTGATTTGGTCATACTTATATCATGTCCATGGTGTTTTGGTCACATGACCACTCTTTCATTGGTGCTTTGGTCACACTGGCATTGTGTCTATGGTGCTTTGGTCACATTATCACTGTTTTAATGTTGCTTTTGGTCACACTTTCACTGTGTCTACGGTGCTTAGGTGACATCATCATTGTTTCAATGGTGCTTTGGTCACACTTTCACTGTGTCTTAACGTTAATGTCACATTGTCACAGTTTCAATGGTCCGATGGCCACATCTTCAATGTGTCTATGGCCCTTTGCTTATCACTATTTTTATGGTGCTCTGGTCATACATTCAGCGTGTCAATGGTGCTTAGGTCACATAATCACTGTTTCAATGGTGCTTTGGTCTAGCTTTTACTTTGTTAACATGCTTAGGTAACATCATCATTATTTCAATGGTGCTTTGGTCATACTTTGACTCTGCCTATGGTCCCTTGGTCACATTACCACTACTTCAACGGTGCTTTGGTCATACTTTAACTGTGTCTATGGTGCTTTTGGTCAGATTATAAATATTTCACTGGTACTGTGGTCAAACATTCACTATGTTTACGGTGTTTTGGTCACATCTCTGCTTCAATAGTGCTTTGGTCACACTTTAACTGTGTCTATGGTGCTTATGTCACGTTATGATTGTTTCAATTGTGCTTTGGTTATACTTTCAATGTGTCTATGGAGCTTTGGTCGCATTATCACTGTTTCAATGGTACTTTGGTCAAATTGTATCGTTGTCCATAGTGCGTAGGTCACCATATCACTGTTTCAATGGTGCTTTGGTCACACTTCCATTGTTTCTATCGTTTTTAGGTCATATTATTAATGGTGCTTTGGTCACAATTTCACTAATTCTACAGTGCTGATGTCATATTATCACTGCTACAATGGTGATTTGCTCATAATGCTACCGTGTCTATGGTACTTTGGTTACATTATCACTGTTTCAATAATGCTTTAGTCACACCGTCACTATGTCTATGGTGGTTAAGTCACATTATCAGCAGTTTAATGGTCTTTTGCCCATAACTCCACTGTCTACGGCGCTTAGGTAAAATAATCATTGGTTCAATGGCGCATTGGTCAAATTGTTATGTTTCTATGGTCCTTTAGTTACACTATCAAATTTTCAATGGTGCTTTGGTCACACCTTCACTGTGCCTATGGTCCTTTGGTTACGTTGTCACTTTCTCAATGGTGCTTTTGTCATACTTTCAGTGTGTCTATGGTGCTTTGGTCACATTATTGCTGTTTCAATGGTACTTTGGTCAAACGTTCATTGTATCTTAGGTAGTTTGGTCACATTATCACTGTTTCAATGGTGCTTTGGTCACACTTTCACTGTTTCTATGACACTTATGTCACATTATCGCTGTTTCAATGGTGCTTTGGTCACACTTTCACTTTGTCTATGGTGCTTATGTCATGTCATCACGGTTTCAATGGTGCTTTTGTCACACTTTTACTATGTCTATAGAACTAAGGTCACATTATCACTGCTTGAATGGTGCTTTGGTCACACTTTCACTATGTCTATGGTACTTTGGTCAAGTTGTCACTTTTTCACTGACAATTTGGTCACACTTTTATTGTTTTTATGGTGTTCAGGTCACATTGTGATGATTTCAATGGTGCTTTGGTCATACTTTCACTGTGCCTATGATACGTTGGTCACATTATCACTGTTTCCATGGTACTCTAGTCACATTTTAATTGTGCCTATGGTGCTCTGGTCACACTTTAGAGGTGTCCATTGTGCTTAGTCACGTTGTCATTATTTCAATGGTTCTTTGGTCACAATTTCACTATGTCTATGGTGCTTATGTCTCATGATCATTGTGTCAAGGGTGCTTTGGTCACACTCTCACTGGGTCTATTGTGCATTGGTCACATTATCACTGTTTCAATGGTGTTTTGGTTATACTTTCACTGTGTATATGGTGCATTGGTTTGTCTCATTTTCAATGGTTATTTGGTCACGCTTTTACTGTCTCTATGGTGCTTCAATCACACTTTCACAGCTTTAATGGTACTTTGCTGAAGCGTTCACTGTGAATATGGTACTTAGGTCACTTTATCACTGTTTCAATGGTGCTTAGGTCGCACTCTCATTGTGTCTATGGTGCTTAGCTCATACTATCTCTTTTGAAATGGTGCTTTTGTCAAAATTTCATTGTGTTGGTGGTGCTTTGGTTACGTCATCACTGTTTCAATGGTTCTTTGGTGACACCTTAACTGTGTCTATGGTGTTTAGGGGGCACTATCATTGTTTTGATGGTGCCTTGGTCACACTTTCACGGTGTCTATGGTGCTTTGGTCACATTATCACTGTGTCAGTAGTGTTTTTTTTCAGATGTTTACAATTTCTATGGTGCTTAGGTGACATTATCATTGTTTCAATGGTGCTTTGGTCACTCTTTCACTGCGTCTATGGTGCATTGGTCACATTATAACTATTTTATTGGTGCTTTGGTCACACGTTCACTGTGTCTATGGTACTTTGGAGACATTTTCAGTGTTTCAGTTGTACTTTGGACACACATTTACAATGTCTATGGTGCTTTGGTCACATTATCGCAGTTTCAGTGGGCATTTGGTCACACTTTCACTCAGTCAATGATGCTTTTGTCACATTATCACTGTTTAAATGGTGATTTACTCACAATTTCAATGTGTCTTTGGTGCTTAAGTCACATTATCACTGTTTCAATGGCGCTTTGGTCACAGTTTAACTGTGTCTATGGTGTTAAGGTCACATTATCACTGTTTCAAGAGTGTTTAGCTCACACATTTACTGTGTCTATGGTGCTTTGGTCACATTGTCACAGTTTTAGTGATGCTTTGGTTACAATTTCAATGTCTATGGTGCTTAGGTCGCATTACCACCGTTTCAATGTTGCTTTGGTCACACTTTCACTAGGTCTATGGTGCTCGGGCCACATTATCACAGTTTCAATGGTCCTTTAGTCATACCTTCCCTATGTCTATGGAATTAGGTCACATTATCATTATTTCAATGGTGCTTTGGTTACATTTTCACTGTGTCTATGGTAGTTTGATTACATTATCATTGTTTCAATGGTACGTTTGTCACACGTTCAATGTGTGTATGGTGCTTTGGTTACAATATCAATGTTTCAATGGTGCTTTTGTCACACATTAACTGTGTCTATGGCACTTTTGTCACATTAGCACTGTTTCAATGGTACTTTATTCACACTTTCACTGTGTCTATGGTGCTTAGGTCACATTATCACAGTTTCAATGGTACTTAGATCACACTTTTACTGCGTATATGGTGCTTTGGTCACGTTATCATTGTTACAATGGTGTTTTGGTCATGTTTTTATTGTGTCTATGTTTCTTTGGTGACATTGTTACAGTTGCAATTGTGCTTAGGTCACACTTCAACTGTGTATATGGTTCTTAGCTAATATTATCACTGTTTCAATGGTTATTTAGTCCAACTTTCATGTTGTCTATGGAATTTAGGTTACATTCTCACTGTTTCAATGGTTCTTTTATCACACTTTCCCTGTGTGTATGGTGCTTAGGTGACATTGTCATTGCTTCAATGGTACTTTGGTCACACTTTCACTGTGTCTATGGTCCTTTGATTACATTATCATTGTATTATCACTAGCAACGACTCGCAACCACTCGCAACAACTTGCACTCACTTGCAAACAACTCGTAACCACTCGCAACCATTCCCAACCACTCGCAACCACTCGTAACGACTAATAATCACTCGCAACCACTGGCAACCACTCGCAACTACTCGCAACCACTCGCAACCACTCGCAACCACTCGCAACCGCTTGCTATCACTTGCAACCACTCGGCGGGTGGCGCCACCATCACCCCACTTGCCTAGAGGGCGATACGCAACTGCGCATTGCGTGTTCGGAACGCGGTCGCGAGGTTGCGAGCGAAGTTCCCCCCAGCGACAGCGTGATCCTCACATCGTTGCTTGCTTGCTTGCTCCTACTCCCCTCGCATGCGCGAGCCATTGGGGTCGAGCTGGACCTCCAGACACATTTCAGAAAAAGCAAGAAAGCGCCCGCATGCCCCCAAAACTTGGACAAAGCCCGGAGTATGCCAGAAAATTCAGGGGCACCTCGTTCCATTCACCCCCCCCCCCCCCCCCCCCCCC
>SZWC01004673.1:3275-116983 GCA_023375785.1 Penium margaritaceum | reverse complement strand
CCCCCCCCCCCCCCCCCCCCCCCCCCACGTAGCAAAACTGAAGGATCCGCAAATCCCGAATCAAAACCGTTTCCAGGATCCGGATTCGCGGATCCGGATTCGCGGATCCGGATCCGGATTCGGTTTCGCGGATAAGATTTGCGAATCCTAAGATCCTGTGTGCACCCTTAGATGTCTGTCCATGGCCTCTCTGGTACAGGCAATGGTTGCAGCTCCCTTGGTGGCTCGGTCCTCCACGCCTTGATGCGATGGCACACATCGTTGCTGCTCACAAACCTCTTGCAATCAGTTGCCATTGACGACCACCAGTATTGGCGTGTCAAGGCTTTCAGCGTCTTTTTTAAGCCAAAGTGACCCAAGTAATGGGTGTCATGCGCCTCCTCCAGCAACAACTGCTACAATGGTGCATAGTCTGGTACGACAATCCTCTACACTTGCCCTCTTTGCCAATATGTTCCATCCCACGTGACGTCTTTCTGCGCACTACCCGTGAACTCACTGTCCACGCCATAGCCATGCTTGAACAGGCTATGCATGACTGGAGATCCCATCAGCACTGAGATAGCATTGAGGCTCAAGTCCGGCCTTCTTGACAGAGGATCTGCCGGGTTCACCTTCCCGGGCTTGTATAGGATCTTGTAGTCAAAACTCCCCTCAAGAAATTCCATCCAGCGAGTTTGTCGGCGACGGAGGTTAGGCTGTGTCTTCAGGTATTTCTGGGCGTAATGGTCCGTGAAGACCACGCAGCGTGGCGACTCGAGGTAGCACCTCAAGTGCTTGAATACATGGATCACCGCCAGCATCTCCTTTTCATTGATTGTGTAGTTCAGCTCCGCACCTCGCAACTTGCCAGACGCGTACGCAATTGGCTGCGGCCCCTTTGTGTGATCTTGCATCAGCACTACCCCAATGGCATAGTCACTTGAGTCCGTCGCCATGACATACTCCTTGGATGAATCTGGATGCACTAGGACCGGAGCGTCACACAAGGCAGTGCTTGACCTCCTCGAAGCTCTTCTGCTCGTGATTGCCCCATTCCCACTGGTGATCCTTCTTCAGCAGCAGGGTCAGCGGCGCACCCTTATCTGCGTACCCCTGGATGGATGTCCGGTAGTAGTTGACAAACCCCATGAATACCTAGATGTCATGCACGGACTTTGGTATCGGCCACTGCTTCACTGCTTCCAACTTTTTAGGGTCCATGCGGAGACCCTTGCTGCTGACGATGTGCCCAAGGAACTCCACCTCCGTTTTTTCAAACTCGCACTTGGAGAGCTTCGCAAACAGCTTCTCTTTCCAAAGATTGTCCATCACATGCCGAAGGAGTTGCTGATGCTCTTCCAGAGTTTGGGAGTAGATAAGAATGTCGTCTAGGAACACCACCATGAACTGGTCCAAGTGAGGGTGGAAAATTCTGTTCATGAGGCTCATGAACGTTGCACGAGCGTTGGTCAACCCAAACGGCATCACGAGGTACTCGAAATGACCGTACCGCGTCCAGAACGCCGTCTTCTCCACATCCTGCTCCGCAATCCGGATCTGATGGTACCTCAAGCGCAAGTCAATCTTGCTGAAGAGCTGCGCTCCGCTCAGCTGGTCAAACAGCTCCTCGACCCTTGGCAACGGGTACCGATTCTTGATCATTACGTTGTTAGTGCGCGATAGTCCACGCACATCCGCAGCTCCCCTGTTGTTTTCTTCACAAAGAGGACTGGTGCAGCGTAGGGTGACACCGATGGTCTGATGAAACCTTGCTCCATCAGCTCCTCCAACTGCTTCTTCAGCTCACCTAGCTCATTATCACTCATGCGATAAGTAGCTCGTATTGTTGGAGTTGCTCCCAAGACCAGATCAATTTTGTGGTCGATGTCCCGCTTTGGTGGTAAACCCTTTGGCAGCTCAGCAAGAAAAACGTCACTGTAGTTGTCCAACACTCCTTTGATGCCTTCCAACAGCTCTGTTGCAGGTGCTTTCTACTGCTCACCCTCTTGTTCCTTTGTCTCCACTGCCAGCACTTCCACCTCTTCAACTCCTTCCTTCTGCTAAACCCACACAGGATACACTTGTTCCCCCTTGCGTTGATAGTGCTTAAGCTGCACGTAACTTAACTGCGGCACCTTGCCTGCCTTGGAGTCCTTCTCCTCCGCCCACAACGGTAAAACGATTTGCTCTTCGCTTTTCTTCACTCTCACCTGGCTGCGCACCCAATCCACAGCAGAATTCCACCAGTGCAACCAGTCACTCCCCATAATGGCGACATAGGTATCCATTGGGCACGTGCAAAAGTTCACCTTGCACGACAGCTTGCCCAGACGGATCCTCAGAGGCTTTAGAGGCAGTCCGCACTCCAGCTCCCCTTGTACCAACTTGGTCGTAGTTAGCTTCTCGGGTAGCCGTGCAACACCCAACCTCTTTGCAAGCTCGTCGATGAAGAATGAGTGCGACACGCCGCAATCTTGTAATGCTTTAATCTGCCAGCAAGTCTCGCGCCTCTCGCCGTCCGCAAAACCAGCCGATAATAGTTCCGCATTCAGGAGGATCCCCAGAACGCTCCTGCTTCCTTCGCTCCACAACAATACACTCGGCAGCTTCCTGGCTGTCGAAGGACTTTCAGGGCTGGTGTTTCCTGATTCGGACAAAGCTTTCCTAGCAGATGGCCGCCCGCCACTCACTGCTGGTTGCCGTTTCCCTGCTGCTTCTTCTTGCAGTCATTCTTGTGGTGCCCAGGCTTCCCGCAGATCCAACAGTTCCCACCACGTGGTTTGCTCTGCTGCTGGCCTCCTTGCAGTGCATCGATCTCCATGGGGTCAGCTTGTTGGTGCTATGCTTGATGCTGAAAATTCTCTTGCTTCTCACGGAAACCCCCTCGATGGTAGCGTAGTGTGTCGACGCCCTCAGCAGTGGATACCATCGCCTGGAGTTCCGTGATGCCACCTAGTGCCAGCGTGCACTGGATTTCTGCCTTCAAGCCGTCGTGGTATTTGTCTCCCATCTCCGGCCCGCTGATGCCGTTGATCTCCCAGCACAACGCCAAGAAACGGGGTGTATACTACTACACCGAGTTGATGAGCTTCAGTTGCTTAAGCTTGTTACGTGCGACCATGGAGGCATTCACAAGATTGAATCGATCTCTGATGACTTGCTTGAACTGCTCCCATGTCGTCGGCACGCGAGCTTCAGCTTGCACCGCACCTGGCTGCCACAACACGGCACGTTGCACAGCTGCGTTCCCACCTCCACCTTGAGTGGCCGGCATATTCAGCTGCCTCCACCACTCCAATGCCGCTCCAAGTAGTAGTGTCTCAGCAAATGACACACGCACAGCATTGTCCTCTGGAGGGTGACCCAAAGCCCCAAAGTAGCTGTTCATTACAAACAACCAGGTCCGTACGCTCGCACCCTTTATAGAGGGATTGAACGCTTCCGGAGCCTTTGGCGTTGGTCTCGGAGGACTCCTTGACCGGGCCGCCCAAACCTATCCAGCGTTAGTCTCTTCTCACAGATCAGCCATCTGCCGATTGAGCCGCTCGTTCTCCAGCTTGAGGGATCCCAGCTGCTCTACGATCTGCTGCAGGGCCTGCTCCATGGCTCTTGATGACTTTGAGCCGTTGGAGATTGTTTGAAGAAATTTGACAGTGTTTCGGAAGCACTAAAAAAAAATGGCAGCAATTCGGCAGTCCGGGACGAAAATGTGACGTCTTTGAAGTGCGTGGGAGTCACCCGTTGTCTCCTGCATGCGCACGGTAGGCCGTGTAGACGCTCTAGAAATGTAGACAATATTCCAGAGGTTGGCTCATGCGTTGGCTTTGAAAGTGAACCTTTATTGAGAAAGACGTTTCCTCTTGGCTGAGTGCCCAGAGTGAGTTTCTTTGATGACAGTTTCTGACATCCCCCTTGAAACTCATATGGGACACACAGGCAATTGGTTTAGACAAGGGGATCCACAAATCTTATAGTTCTCTTTTGTCAAGGGTCTGGCCATAGATGATGATGAAGGAGGACTGTGAAGATACTCAGGATGGGGAATCCTTAGTGGTGCCGGGAGATTCTTGACCGTGACGCGCTATGGACGGTTGAGCCACCACTGCACCCCTCTTGTTTCACTGACTTCTCTCAGTTCCATGATCAGGGCATAGATGTCAGATACCTGAACATCATAGTGTCTGAGAGTGGATCGAAAGGGTTCATCTATAGTGAGCCAGACGATGAGAAGTGCCTCATACTCTGCGTAGAAGTAGTCGTGCTAGCATTGGGTGACTTCCTCGTTGTCGTTGAAGTTGTAGCGGTTTGAGTGGAAGTAGCCTCTTTGTTCAAAGAAGATGGTCCAGAGATTGATATTGCGAATTTCCATATTTGCAGTCCTTCCAAGAGTGGAGTGCCAGATGTGGTAGTTGTGGATTCCAAAAGAGTTGAAGTGGAGGATTGGAATGCGTCTGGCAGTGGTGAAGGTTTGTGGAGAGATTTTTCGTTGCTCCCACCAAGAGGTTTATCTTCGACCCGTCATGTGAACTTGTTTGAAGGGATAGGGGTGGGTTGCCTGTATGTGTTGTTTGAGGATGAGTTGCTTGTTGATTCCGAGCAGATGACAATGGAGGAGCAAGTAATGATAGCGTGGGCACAGGGGTGAGATCTCGTGTGCTGTAGAAGGTTCAGTGTGGGTACAAGTCGCTGCAGAACGAGCGATGCAACCGGGCGGATCTAGGTACTGAGTAGGATGATGAAAGCGACTGATGGCGGAGGAATGGCGAACGATGGAGTGGGCGTAGGGGTGAAACCTCGTGCGGTGAGGAAGATTCAGCGTGGGCGAAGGTCTTCACAAAACGGGCGATGTGACCGGGCGGACTCTTGTGCCGAGCGGAAAAAACAATGGGAAAAGCGGAGGAACGATTGATGATTGAGTGGGCGCAGAGGTGAAACCACGTGCGTTGCTGAAACAAGGGGATAGAATGCACCAAGGGAAGGCAAGACCCAATGCGCCGCGAGAAATTTGCTGCTTTTGTGGGGGCAGGCTGCTGCGAGGCGGGCAGCTAGCTCGTGCAGGTCCTCGTGCTAGCCACAAATGTTGATGATGTAGAGGCGGAAGTTGATGATGACAGAGTGGGCGCAGGGGCGAACCGCGTGTGCTATAATACGTTTTGGCGTGGGTGCAGGTCGTCATGTCACGAGCGATGCGACCGGGCACATCCTTGTGCCGAGTGGAAGAATAATGTGATGGAGGAGGAAAACCAAGGTTGCTCATGAATGAGTGGGCGCAGAGGCGGAACCACGTGTGTTGCGAAGCGATGCACATGATGGATGAATCTGATGAAAGAGGGGCAGCTCGGAGGTGGCGGTGAGGAGGATGATGAAAGCAATGCGATGGAGATGGAGGAGACAGGCACATGAGAAGGTTGATGCAGCTCAAGCGAAGAGAAAGTTGAAGGTGACAGCAAGGAGTGAATGTGAGCACGGGAGGAGGATGAGGAGGAGCCGATGCTGATGTTACGGCAAGGGATGAGGATGATGATAGCAGCGGACAACAGTGATGTGATGGATGGAGAAGCGGGTGGAGACAATAGTGAGCACACGATAGAAGCTCCCAGTTCCTTTGATCATCAAGAGAGTGACGGCTTGTTCCCCAATTGGCCCGAGATCGATGGGCAGGATAACTGGTGATGTCTGATATCCTGACAGTAAGAGGAAAAGGTTACGGTAGGGTAGGTTGTGAGGTAGGCAGTGATGCCAATCCGTACGTCAGGGGAGTGACGGTTTGTTCCAAAGATAGCCTGAGACCGACGGGCAGGGAGACTAGTGGTGTCGGATATCCTGGTGGCGGAAGGCGATATGCACTTGTTGACGACCAGCAGAGGCGGCACAAGAGGGTGGCTCAAGATGATGAATGCAAGAGAGCTGAGCCCGATGAGGTAAATGGAGTGGAGGATGCTGGTGAAGAGGGTAAGGGAGGAGGAGGAGCTTGTGAGGGCTGGAAGGAAGAAAGGAAGTAGGTAGCGGGACACAGGAAACTTCCAGGAAGATGACCACAGATGGTGTCTCAAGGGCTTGATTGCGGATGTTGTTGACGTAGAGTCACCGATTTTTTGCCACGGGCGCAATGTGGGTGCACGGCTTTCTCAAGATGCCGAGACGTCTCTTCAGCGCATGGAGCTCTTCAAGCAATGCTGCTGATGTCAGTTGCACGCAAAGCATAGAGACGTAAAGTGGCGGTGGTGGCTGCAGAGGAATGGAGATCCACGTAGTGAATCGATGGTGGCAGCAGAGCGATGACCTGGTTACCGGACACCAAGTGATGTCGCCTGATGCTCTGATACCATGTCAAAAGAATGTAGGTACGAGAACAGTAGTAGCAGAAGCAGACACAAGCATCGGAACATGCACGAGTGCGTGAGCAAAGTGACGGAAGCAAGAGCAGCCCCACCAAAGGTAGTCGCAGGACTTGAGAAAGGCCGAGGTGTCAAGGTGGACAAGGTAGACGAGCTGTTGAGAGAGAGTGAGAGCAAAATGAGTGATGGCTGCCTGGGAGAGAGCTGAGCGAGGAAGCAAGAGTGACGGAGCAAAGACCTGCAAACTAGGAAAGGCTTGCGAAGGCAAGGTATGCCTGGTGCAATCAGAGCAAAGACACGGCGGTGAAGCTGCAGATGCAATGGAGAAAAAGATGCCAATGGTACCTTGGTCACACTTTCATTGTGTCTATGGTACTTACGTCACATTATCACTGCATAATGGTGCTTTGATCAAACTTTCACTGTGTCTTTCATGCTTTGGTCACATAATCATTGTTTCAATGGTGGTTTGGTCAAAATTTCATAGTATATATGGATCTCAGTTAACATTATCACTGATTTAATGATGCTTTTCTCACACGTTTCCGGTGTCTATAGTGCTTAGGTCACATTATCACTCTTGTTATGGTGCTGTGGTCACAGTTTCACTAGGCCTATGGTTCTTAGGTCACATTATCACTGTTTCAATGTTGATTTTATCCTAATTTCACTGTGAGTATGGTGCTTTGGTCACATTATCAATGTTTTGAAGGTGCTTTTGTCACAGTTTCATTATGTCTATAATGCTTTGGTGACATAATCACTGTTTCAATGGTGTTTTGGTCATTCTTTCACTTTGTCTATGGTGCTTTTGTCAGGTTATCACAATTTCAATTGTGCTTTGGTCACACATTCAATGTGTCTATGGTGCTCATGTCATGTTATCACCGTTTTAATGATGGTTGAATCACACTTTGATTGTGACTTTGGTGGTTAGGTCACATTATCATTGTTTGAATAATGATTTGGTCACACTTTCACTGTGTCCATGGTGCATATGTCACATGATCACTGTTTCAATGGTGCTTTGGTTACAATTTCACTGTGTATATGGTGCGTAGGTCGCATTATGATTGTTTCAATGGTGATTCAGCCACTCTTCCACTGTGCTTATGGTACTTTGGTCACAGTATCAATGTTTCAATGATGCGTTGCTCATGTTTTCAGTGTCCATGGTGCATAGTTCTCTTGTTCACTATTTCAATGGTGCATTGTTCATTCTTTCACTGTTTCTATGGCTCTTCCTTTACATTATCACTGTTTCAATGTGCTTCCGTCCCACTCTCACTATGTCTATGGTCCTTTGGTCACATTCTCACTATTTCAATGGTGCTTTGGTCACACTTTTACTATGTCTATGGTGGTTTGGTCACGTTATCACTATTTCAATGGTGCTTTGGTCACACTTTCACTGTGTCTATAGTGCTTTGGTCAAATAATCATTGTTCTAATGGTGCTTTGGTCACACGTTCACTGTGTCTCTGGTGCTTATGTCATATTATCACTGTTCCAATGATGCTTTGGTCACACGTTCACTGTGTTTATGATACTTAGGTCACATTATCACTGTTCCACTAGTGCTATGGTCACACTTTCTCTTTGTCTATAGTACTTATGTCACGTTTTTTACTGTTTCAGTGGTGCTTTGGTCACAATTTCACGTTGACATGGTGCTTTGGTCATGTTATCATTGTCTTAATGGTGCTTTGTCACACTTGTCACTGTGTTTATGATATATTGGTCACATCATCATTATTTCAATGGTGCTTTGGTCATAAATTCACTCTGTCTATGATGCTTAGGTCACATTATCACGTATTCAATGGTGCTTTAATCACCCTTTTAGTGTGTCTATGGTGCTTAGGTCTCATTATCACTATTCAATGTTGCTTTGGTCACTGATTATTTGTCTATGGTACCTTGGTTATGTTATCACCAGTTCATTCGTGCTTTGGTAACATTTTTACTCTGTTGATGACGCATAGGTCACACTATCGCTGTTTAAATGGTGCGAAGGTCACATTTGCATTGTTTCAATGGTGCTTTGGTCACATGACTTCTGTGTCTAAGTTGCTTTGGTCACATCCTCACTGTCTCAGTGGTGTTTTGGTCACCCTTTCACTTTGTCTACGTTGCTTAGGTCACATCTTCACATTTTTCATGGTATTTTGGTCACACCTTCATTGTATCTATGGTGCTTAGGTCACATTATCACTGTTTCAATGCAGCTTTGGTCACACATTCACAATGTCTATGGTGCTTATGTCATATTGTCACTGTTCAATGGTGCTTTGGTCACAATTTCATGTTGCCATGGTGCTTTGGTCACATTATCACTGTTTCAATTGTGCTTTTGTCACAGTTTTAGAGTGGCTATGGTACTTTGGTCACATTATAACTGTTTCAATGGTGATTTGTCACATTTCACTTTACCTATGGTGCTTAGGTCACATTATCACTGTTTTAATGGTGCTTTGGTCACACTTTCACTTTGCCATAGTGCTTTGGTCACATAATCACTGTTTCAATTGTGCTTTTGTCACACGTTCAGTGTTTCTATGATGCTTTGGTCACATTATCACTGCTTCAATGGTGCTTTTGTTGCACATTTTCTGTGTCTATTGTACTTTGGTCACATTATCACTGTTTCAATGGTTCTTTGGTCTAACTTTCACTATGTCTACAGTGCTCTGATCACATTACCACTTTCTTAATGGTGCTTCGGTCACCATTTCAGTGCGTCAATGGTGCTAAGGTCTCATGAGCACTTTTTAATGGCGCTTTTGTCACACGTTTACTGTGTCTATGGTGCTTATGTCACATTATCACTGTTTCAATGGTGCTCTGGTCACAGTTTTATGTGTCTGTGGTGCTTTGGTTACATCATCACTGTTTCAATTGCACTTTGGTCACACTTTTGCTCTGTCTATGACCAATAGGTCACACTATCACAGTTTCAATGGTGGTTTGGTCATACCTTCATGTTGTCTATGGTGTGTTTTGTCACATTATTACTGTTTCAATGGTGCTTTGGTCACACTTTCACTGTGCATATGGTGCTTGTGTAACATTATTACTTTTTCAACGGTGCTTTGGTCACACCTTAGCTGTGTCTATGGTGATTGTTTCACATTATTACTGTTTCAATGGTTCTTTTGTCACACTTTCACTAGTTCCATGGTGCTTAGGTCAGATTATGACTACTTCAATACTTCTTTTGTCATGCTTTCAATATGTCTATGGTGCTTAGGTCACATTATCTCGAAGTCAATGGTGCTTTGGTAACAATTTTATGTATCTATGGTTCTTTGGTCACACTTTCACTGTTTCAATGGTGCTTTGGATGTACTTTCACTATGTGTATGGTGCTTAGGTCACACTATCATTGTTTCAATGGTGCTTTTGTCACACCTTCACTATGTCTATGGTGCTAAGTCACATTATCACCGTTTTGATGGTGCTTTGGTGACACTTGCAGCGTGTGTATGGTGCTTTGGTCACATTATCACAGTTTCAATGATACTTTGGTCACAATTTCACTGTGTCCATGGTACTTTGGTCACATTAATACTGTTTTCAATGGTGCTTTGGCTACACGATCACTGTGTCTATGGTGCTTTGGTCACATTATCATTGTTTGAATGGTTCTTTGGTCACACTTCACTGTTTATGGTGCTTAGGTCCCATTTTTACTGTTTCAATGGTACTTTGGCCGCCCTTTCACAGTGTCTACAGTACTTAAGTAACATTATCAGTGTTTCAATGGTGCTTTGGTCACGCTTTCGATGTATCCGTCATACTTACGTTACATAACTCATCTTTTATTGGTGCTTTCGTCACACGTTTCTTTGCTATGGAGCTTTTGTCAATCATCATTGTTTTAATGGTGATTTGGTCACACCTCCACTGTGTCTATGATGCTTTGGTCACAAGATCACTGTTTCAATGGTGCTTTGGTCATACTTTCACGCTGTCTGTGGTGCTTTGGTCACATTATCACTCTGTCGATGGTAATTTGGTCACACTTTTACCGTGTCTATGGTGCTTAGGTCACATTATCACTGTTTCAATGGTGCTTTGGTCACACCTTCATTGTGTTTATGGTCTTGGTCACCTTATCACCGTTTCAATAGTTCATTGATCACATTTTCGGTGTGTCTATGGTGCTTAAGTCACATTAAAAATGCTTCAATGGTTCTTCAGCTAGAATTTCACTGTGTCTAAGGTGCTTTGGTCACATTATCACCATTTCAATGGTGCGTTGGTCACACTTCCACAAATTCTATGGTGCTAAGGTCACATTATCACTGTTTCAATGGTGCCTTGGTCACGCTTTCAATGTGTATGTGTTGCTTTGGTTACTGTATCTCTGTGTCAATGGTGCTTTGGTTACACCTTCCCTGTGTGTATGGTGCAATGGTCACATTATTGTTGTTTCAATGGTATGTTGGTCACTCTAACTATGTTTATGGTGCTAAGGTCATGTTAACACTGTTTCTATGGTCAATTGGTCACACTTTCAATGTGTCAATAGTGTTTTGGTCACATAACAACTGCTTCAATGGTGCTTTGGTCACACTTGCACTGTGTCTGTGATGGTTTTGTAACACTGTCACTGTTTGAATTGTGCTTTGGTCAAACTTTCATTGTGGCTATGGTACTTGCGTCACATTATCACTGTTTCAATGTTGCTTTGATCATACCTCTACTATGTCTATAGTGCTTACATCACATTATAAATGTTTTAATAGTGCTTTGGTCACACATTCATTGTGTATTTGTTCCTTAGGTCACAGTATCACTGTTTCAATGGTACTTTGGTCATCGTTTCACTTTGTATATGGTTATTTGGTCACATTATCATCTTTTAAATGATGCTTTGGTCACATTTTCATCGTGTCTGGGGTGTTGAGGTCACATTATCACTATTTTAATGGTGCTTTGGTCACACTTTCACCATGTCTATGGTGCTTACGTAACATTATCACTGTTCCAATGGTGCTTTGGTCACACTTTCATTGTGTCTATTGTGCTTAGGTCACGTAATTACTGCTTTAATGGTGCGTTGGTCACACTTTCATTGGGTCTATCATGCGTTGGTCACATAGTAATAGTTTCAATGGTGCTTTGGTCAACCTTTCATACTGTCTATGGATCTCAGGTCACACAATCACTGCTTCAAAGATGCTTTTCTCACACGTTTACTACGTCTATAGTGCTTAGGTCACATTATCACTTTTGCAATTGTGCTTTGGTCACACTTTCATTGGGTCTATGGTGCTTAGGTCAAACCATCACTGTTTCAATGCTCCTTTTGTCCTGCTTTCACTTTATCTATAGTGCTTGTGTCATATGATCACTGTTTTGAAGGTACTTTGGTCACACTTTGACTATGTCTATAATGCTTTGGTGACATTACCATTGTTTCAATGGTATTTTGGTCATTCTTTAATTATGTTTGTGGTGCTTTTGTCACATTATCACAATTTCAATAGTGCGTTGGTCACACATTCATTGTGTTTATAGTGCTTATGTCATACTATCACCGTTTTTATGATGGTTTTATCACACTTTGATCGTGTCTTTGCTGCTTAGGTCACATTATCACTGTTTCAATGGGGCTTTGGTTACACTTTCACTGTGTCTATGGTGTGTAGGTCACATTATGATTGTTTCAATGGTGTTTTGGCCACTCTTCCACTGTGGCTATGGTGCTCTGGTCACATTATCAATGATTCAATGGTGTTTTGGTCCCACTTCCACGGTGTCTATTGTTTTTAGGTCACATCATTATTGTTTCAATGTTGCTTTGGTCACGATTTAACTGTGTCTATGGAATTAGGTTCCATTACCACTCTTTCCATGGTGATTTGGTCACAATTTCACTATGTCTATGGTGCTTTGGTCCCACTATCATTGTTTCGATGGTGCTTAGGTCATATTTCCACTGTGTCTATGGTGCATAGGTCTCTTTTAAACTATTTTAATGGTGCTGTGGTCACTCTTTCACTGTGTCTATGCTACATTTTTCACATTATCATTGGTTGAATGATGTGTTGGTCATAATTTCAGTGTCTATGGTCCTTAGGTCTCTTTTTCACTATTTCAATGGTGCGTTGTTCACACTTTCACTGTGTCTATGGTTCTTTGTATACATGATCACAGTTTCAATGGTGCCTTTCTCCCACTTTCACTCTGTATATGGTGCTTAGGTCACATTATGAATGTTTCAATGGTGCTTTGGTCACACTTTCACTATGTCTATGGTGGTTTGGTCACATTATCACCATTTCAATGGTGCTTTGGTTACATTTTCATCATGTCTATGGTGGATTTTTCAGATTATCACTGTTCTAATGGTGCTTTGGTCACACATCCACTGTGTCTATGGTGATGTTGCAACGTTATCACTACTTTAATGGTGCTTTGCTCATACTTTCACTGTGTCTACGATTCTTAGGTCACATTATCACTGTTTCAATGGTGCTTTGGCCACACGTTTATTGTGTCTATGTTGCTAGTGTCACATTATCACTGGTTCAATGGTGCTTTGGTCATATTTTCACTATGTATATGGTGCTTAGGTCACACTATCACTTTTTCAATGGTGCTTTGGTCACACCTTCACTGTGTCTATAGTATGTAGGGCACATTATTACTGTTTTAGTGGTGCTTTGGTCACACTTTAACTATTTATATGATGATTTGGTCTCATTATCACTGTTTCAATGCTTCTTTGGTCACAATTTCACTGTGTCTATGGTGCCTATGTCATATTATCACTGTTTGAATGGTGATTTGGTCACGATTTTATGTGTCTGATGTGTTTTGGTCGCGTAATCACTGTTTCGATGGTGCTTAGGTCACATGTTTCACCGTGTCTATGGTGCTTTGGTCACATTATCACAGTTTCAATGGTGCTTTGGTAACACTTTTACTGTGTCTATTGTACTGTAATCTCATTATCACAGTTTCAATGGTTGTTTGGCAACACTTTCACAGTGTTTACGGTGCTTTGATCACATTATCATTGTTTTGACGGTGATGTGGTCACACGTACCCTGTGTCTATAGTGCTTAGGTCACACTTTCACTGTTTCAATGGTGCTTTGGTCACACGTTTCTGTGCCTATTGTGCTTTGGTCACATTGTCACTATTTCGATGGCACCTTTGTCACACTTTCACTTTGTTTATGGTGTTTAGCTCACATTATCACTTTTCAGTTGTGCTTTGGTCACGCTTTCTCTGTTTCTAGGGTGCTTTGGTCACATTGTAGCTGTTTCAATGATGCTTTTGTCTCACTTTCACTGTGTCTATTGTCCTTAGGTCACATCATCGCTGTTTCAATGGTGGTTTGGTCACATGTTCACTTTGTCTATGGTGCTTAGGTCACATTATCACTGTATCATTGGTGCCTTGGTCACACTTTTATGTATCTATGGTGCTTTGGTCATGTAATCAGTGTTTCAATGTTGGTTTGGACACACTTCAACTTTGTTTATAGTGCGTAGGTCACATTCGCATTGTTTAAAAGCTGCTTTGATCACAGGTTAATTGTGTCTATGCTGCTTTGCTCACATAATCACTGTTTCAATGGTTCATTGGTCACACGTTCACTGTATCTTTGGTGCCTTGGTCACATTATCAATGTCTCACTGGTGTTTTAGACCCACTTTCACTATGTCTTTGATGCTTTTATCACATTATCACCATTTCAATGCTACTTTGGTCACACTTTCACTTTATCTAAAGTGCTTATGTCAAATTATCACTGTTTTTATGGTGCTTTGTTCACAGTTGTATGTGTCCATGGTGCTTTGATTGCATTATAAGTGTTTCAATTGTGTTTTTGTCAAACGTTCAATGTGTCTATGGTGCTTAGGTCACATTATCAATAATTCAATGGTGCTTTACTCACAACTTCACAATGTTTATCATGCTTTGGTCACACTATCACTGTTTCAATGGTGCATTGGTTACACGTTTACTATATCTATGGTCCTTAGGTCAAGTAATCACTGATTCAATGGTGCTTTGGTCACATTATCACTGTGTCTTTGGTGCTTAGGTCACATTATCACTGCTTAAATGGTGCTTACGTCACATGATCACTGTTACATGATCATGCTTTGGTCACACTTACACTGTGTCTTTGGTGCTTAGGTCACATTCTCACTATTTAAATGGTGCTTTGGTCACACTTACACTGTGTCTATGGTGCTTAGTTCACATTATCACTTAAATGTGTGACCAAAGCACCATTAAAAGAGAGATGATGTGACCTAAGCACTACAAAAGAGTGAAAGTGTGACCAAAGCATCATTGAAACAGTGATTATTTGACCAAAGCACCAAAGACAAAAAAAATACAGTGACCGAAGCACCATTGAAACGGTGATTTTATAACCAAAGCACTAAAGACACGGTGAAAGTGTGACCAAAGCGCCATTGAAACAGTGATTATGTGAACAAATCATCATAGACAATGTGAAAGTGTGAGCGAAGCACCATTGAAACAGTGAAAATGTGACCAAAGTACCATAGACACAGTTGAAGTGTGACCAAAACACCATTTGAAAAGTGAGAATGTGACATAAGCACCATAGACAGAGTGATAGTGTGACCAAAGTATCATATAATTAGTAATAGTATGACCAATGCATCATAGACAATGAAAGTGTGACCAAAGCACCATTGTAACAGTGATCATGTGACGTAAGCACAATAGACACAGTGAAAGTGTCACCAAAGAACCATTGAAACAGTAATGATATGACCAAAGCACCATAGACACAGTAAAGGTGTGACCAGTGTACAACTAAAACAGTGATTATGTGACCTAAAAACCATAGACACATTGAAATTGTAACCAAAGCACCAATGAAGTTGTGAGAATATGACTACTGTAAAATAGACACTTAAAAAAGTGACCATAGCACCATTGAAACAGTGATAATGAGACCAAAACACCATAGAAACAGTAAAAGTGTGACCAAAGCCCCATTGAAAGAGTGATCACGTGACATACGCACTATAGACACAGTGAAAGTGTGACCAAATCACCATTGAAACAGTGATTATTTAACCAAAGCACCATACACACAGTGAACGTGTGACTAAAGCAGCCTTGAAACAGTGATAACATGACCAAAGCACCATAGACAGAGTGAGTGTAAATGAAGCGCCATTAAAACAGTGAGAATGTGACCTAAGCACCATAGACATAGTGAAATTATGACCAAAGCATCATTGAAACAGTTATAGTGTGACCTAAGCACTATAGACACGGCAAAAGTGTGACCAAAACACCATTGAAACAGTGAAACACTGACCTACGCCCTAGAGACACAGTGCAAGTGTGACTATGGCACCATAGAAATAGTGATTGTATGACCAAAGCACCATAGAAATGGTAAACGCATGACCTAAGCATCATTGAAACAGCGATAATGTGACCTAAGCACCATAGTCACAGTGAAAGTGTGACCAAGGCACCCTTGAAACAGTGACAATGTGACCAAAGCCCCATAGACAGAGTGAACGTGTGACCAAAGTACTATTAAAACAGTGAGAATATGACCAAAGCACCATAGACACGGTAGAATCATGACCAAAGTACCATTGAAACGATGATAACGTGACCTAAGCACAACGGACACAGTGATTGTGTAATCAAAGCACCACTGAAACGGTCATAATGTGACCAAAGCACCATATACACAGTGTAAGTCTGACCAAAGCACCATTGAAATGACGATCACGTGACCAAAGCACCATAGATAGTAAACGTGTGACCAATGAACCATTGAAACATTGATTATGTGACAAAAGCATCATAGACATAGTGAAAGTATAACCAAAGCACCATTCGAACAGTGATAGTGGGATCTAAGCACTATAGACACAGTGAAAGTGTGACCAAAGCACCATTGAGACAGGCATAATGTGACCTAAGCACCATATACACAGTAAACGTGTGACCCAAGCACCATTGAAACAATGATAATGTGACCTAATTACTTTAGAAACATTGAAATTTTGACCAAAGAACCATTGAAACAATTACATTCTGACCTAAGAACTATACAAAATAGAAAAAGTGTGACAAAAGCACCATTAGAACTGTGATAATGTCACATAAGCACCAAAGACATAGTGTAAGTGTGATCAAAGCACCATTGAAGCAGTGATAATGTGACCTAAGTACCATAGACACATTGAAGGTGTGACCAAAGTACCATTGAAACAGTGATAATGTGACCAAAGCAGCATAGACATAGTGAAGGTGTGACTAAAGCACAGTTGAAACAATCATAATGTGACCAAAGCACCCTATACACAGTGAAAGTGTGGCCAAAGCACCATTAAAATAGTGATATTGTGACCAAAGCACCACAGACAATAAAAGTGTGACCAAAGCAGCATTGAAAGAGTGAAAATGTGTCCAAGGCACCATAGACACGGTGAAAATGTGACCAAAGCACCATTGAAACTATGATAATGTGACCTACGCACTATAAACACAGTGAAAGTGTGACCAACGCACCATTGAAACAGTGATAATGTGACCTAAGCATTGTAGACACAGTAAAAGTGTCACCACATCACCATTAAAATAGTGATAATATGACCAAAGCACCATAGACACGGTAAACGCATGACCAGAGCACCATTGGAACAGTGAAAATGTAACCAACGCACCACAGACACCGTGAAAGTGTGACCACAGCACCATAAAAAGTGTGATGACGTGACATACGCATCATAGACACAGTGAAAGTGTGACCAAATCACCATTGAAACAGTAATTATTTGATCAAAGCACCAAGGTCAAAATAAAAGTGTGCGCAAAGCACCACTGAAACAGTGATTTTATAACCAAAGCACCATAGAAACAGTGCAAGTGTGACCAAAGAGCCATTGAAACATTGGCAATGTGACCAAAGCACCATAGACAAAGTGAAAGTGTGAGTGAAGCATCATTGAAACTGTGAGAATGTGACCAAAGCACCATACACACAGTACAACTGTTACCAAAGCACCATTGAAACATTGATAATGTTACCTAAGCACCGTAGACATAGTGAAATTGTAACCAAAGCACCATTGAAATAGTAATAATGACCAAAGCACCATAGAAAATGAAAGTATGACCAAAGCACCATTAAAATAGTTTTTGTTATTACCTAAGCACCATAGACAAAGTGAAAGTGTGACCAAAGTACCATTGAAACAGTTAAAGTGCAACCTAAGCACTATAGACACGGAGAAAGTTTGACCAAAGTACCATTGAAATAGTGATAATGTGACCTAAGCAGTATAGACACCGTGAAAGGGTGACCAAAGCACCATTGAAATAGGGATAGTATGACCAAATCACCATAGACACGGTAAATGTATGACAAAAGCACCATTGAAACAATGAAAATATAACCAAAGGACCAAAGATACTGTGAAAGTATGACCAAATAATCATGGAAACAGTGATGGTGTGACCAAAGAAAAAATAAAAACATTGTGAATGTGTGAGCAAAGCACAATTGAAACAGCAATAATGTGACAAAAGCACTATATACATGGTGAAAGGTTGACCAAAGCACCATTGAAACGGTGATAACCTGACCAAAGTACCATAGGCAATGTGTAAACGTGACCAGAGCATCATTGAAACAATGATAATGTGACCAAAGAACCATAGACAAAATGAAGGTGTTACCAATGTACCACTAAAACAGTGGCTATGTGACCTAAACACCATAAACACATTGAAAGTGTAACCAAAGCACCAATGACGTTGTGAGAATTTGACCAAAGTACCATGGACACATAAACGTGTGACCAAAGTACCATTGAAACACTAATAATGTGACCTAAGCACCATAGACATGTTGAAAGTGTGACCAAAGCACCATTGAAACAGTGATACTGTGACCAAAGCACCATAGACACGTTGAAAGTGTGACCAAAGCACCATTGGCACAGTAATGATATGACCAAAGCACCATAGAAACAATAAACGTATGACCAAAGCACCATTGAAACAGTGATAATGTGACCAAAGCTTCATAGAAGGAGTGAAATTGTGAACAAAGAACCATTGAAACAGTGAGAATGTGACCAAACCACCATAGACATAGTGAAAGTATGACCAAAACAGCATTCAAACAGTGATAATGTGACCTAAGCACTATAAAAAAAGTGAAAGTGTGACCAAAACACAATTGAAACAGTGCGAATGTCACCTAAGCCTTATAGACACAGTGCAAGTGTGACCAAAGAGCCATAGAAACAGTGATAACATGACCAAAGCACCATATAAATGGTAAACGTGTGACCAAAGCACCATTTAAACTGTGAAAATGTAACCAATGCACCATAGTCACACTGAAATGGTGACAAAAGCACCCTTGAAGTACTGATAATGTGCCTAAAGCACAATAGACAAAGTTAACTTGTGACCAAAGTAAGATTGAAACAGTAAGAATGTGACCAAAGCACCATAGACACAGTAGAAGCGTGACCAAAGTACCATTGAAATGGTGGTAATGTGACCTAAGCACCGTAGATACTGAAAGTGTAACCAAAGCATCATTGGAACGGTCATAACGTGACCAAAGCACCATGTACACAGTGAAAATGTTACCAAAGCACCATTGAAGAAGTCATAATGCGACCAAAGCACCATATACAGTAAACGTGTGACCAAAGCACCATTGAAACATTGATAATCTGACCAAAGCACCAAAGACACAGTGAAAGTATGACCAAAGCACCATTCAAACAGTGATAATGGGATCTAAGCACTATAGACACAGTCAAAGTGTGATGAAAGCACCATTGAGACAGTGACAATGTGACCTAAGCACCAAAGAAACAGTAAAGGTGTGACCAAAGCATAGTTGAAACTATGATTATGTGACCTAAGTACTATATACAAAGTGAAAGTGTGACCAAAGCACCATTCAAATAGTGATGATCGGACCTACAAACTATAAAAAACAGTAAATGTGTGACAAAAGCACCATTAACGCAGTGATAATGCGATCAAAGCACCATGGACATAGTGAAAATGTGACCAAAGCACCATTGAAGCAGTGATAATGTGACCTAAGCACCATAGACACAGTGAAGGTGTGACCAAAGTACCATTGAAGTAGTGATAATGTGACCAAAGGACCATAGACACAGTGAAAGTGTGACCAAGCACCATTAAGATTGTGATAATGTGAGCAAAGCACCACAGACAATAAAAGTGTGACCAAAGCACCATTGAAATAGTCATAATGTGACCAAGGCACCATAGACACTGTGAAAGTGTGACCAAAGCACCATTCAAACAATATTAGTGGAACATGAGCACCATAGACACAGTGAAATTGTGACCAAAGTACCATTGGGACAGTGATGATTTGACCTAAGAACCATAGACACAGTAAACATGTGACTAAAGCACCATAGAGACAGTGATAATGTGACCCAAGCACTATAGACACAGTGAAAGTGTGACCAAAGCAACATTGAAACAGTGATAATGTCACCTAAGCACCATAGACATAATGAAAGTGTGACCAAAGGACCATTGAAGTAGCGATAATGTGACTTAACTACCATAGACACAATGAAAGTGTGACCGAAGCACCATTGAAATAGCAATAATGTGACCAAAGCACCATATACTTAGAGAAGGTGTGACCAAAGCACATTTTAAAGAGTGATAATGTTTGAGTGTGACCAAAAGACCATTTGAAGAGTGATAAAGTGACCAAAGCACTACAGACACATAAACGTTTGACCAAAGCACCATTGAAACAGTGATAATGTGACCTAAGCAATATACGCACAGTCAAATTATGACCAAAGCGGCATTGAAACAGTGATAATGTGACCAAAGCACCATAAGTGAAAAAAAACGTGTGACCAAAGCAACGTTGAAACATTGATAATGTGACCGAAAGCATAAACACACTGTAAGTGTGACCAAAGCACCATTGAAACAATGATAATGTGACCAAAGCACCATAGACACAGTGAAAGCGTGACCAAAACACTGTTAAAACAGTGCTAAGGTGACCAACGCAACATACACACAATGAAGGTGTCATCAGAGCACCATTGAAACAGTGATAATGAGACCTAAGTACCATAGACACAATGAAAGTTTGACCAGAGTACCATAAAAAAGTTTCAATATGACCAAAGAACCATAGACACATAAAAATGTGACCTAAGAACCATTGAAACAAAGATAATGTGACCTAAGCACCATATACATAGTGAAAGGGTGACCAAAGCACAATTGAAATAGTGATCATGTGACCAAAGCACCATAGCAACAGTAAACGTGTGACCAAAACACCATCTAAAAACTACTCATGTGACCCAAGCACCATCATCAAAGTGAACGTGTGACCAAAGCACTGTTGAAACAATGATTATGTGACCTAAGAACTATAGACGCAGTGAAGGTGTGATTAAAGCACCATTGAAAATGTGGTAATGAAACAAAAGCACCATAGACATAGTAAACGTTTGACCAAAGCACCATTGAAACACTTATAGTATGACCAAAGCACCATAAACGCAGAGAACGTGTGACCAAAGCACCATTAAAACAATGATAATGTGACATAGGGAACGTGAATCCAAAGCACAATTGAACCGTTGATAATGTGAGTGAAGCACAATAGACCACTGACAGGTTGACCATAGCACCATTGAAACAGTGATATTGGGACTTAAATACCATAGACGCAGAGAATATGTGACCAAAACACCATTGAAACAGTGATAACGTGACCAATGCACCATTGAAACATTGATGACATAACCAAAGCACCATACACACAGTGAAAGCGTGACCAGAGCACAGATGAAAAAATGATAATGTGATCAAAGCAACATGGAGAGTTAATTTGTGACCAAAGTACTATTGAAACAATGATTATGTGACCAAAGCACCATAGACACAATGAAACAGTGACCAAAGCGCCATTGAAACAGTAATTATGTCACCTAACCACCATAGACACAGTGAAAGTATGACCAAAGCACCATTGAGATAGTGATAATGTTACCTTAGCAACACAAACATAGTGAAAGTGTGACCAAAGCACCATTGAAACAGTGATAACTTGACCTAAGCACTATAAATACAGAGAAAGTGTGACCAAAGCACCATTGAAACATTGTTTATTTGACCTAAGTACTATAGAAACAGTGTAAGTGTGACCAAAGCAGCGTTGAAAAAGTGACAATGTGACCAAAGTACAATAGACACAATGAAAGTATGACCAAAGCACCATTGCAACAGTGATAACATGACCAAAGCACAAGAGACACAGTGATAGTTTGACCAATCCACCACTAAAACTGTGATAATGTCACCAAAGCAACATAGACACAGTGAAAATTTGACCAAAGCAGACCATTGAAAAAGTGATAATGAGACCTAAGCACCATAGACACGGTGAACGTGTGACCAAAGCACCATTGAAACAGTGGTAAATTGACCAAAACACCAGAGCCACATGAATTTGTGATGAAAGCACCATTGAAACCTTTATAATGCAACACAAGCACAATATACACAGTGAAAGTGTGACCGATGTAAAATTGAAACAGTGGTAATGTGACTTCAGCACCGTAGACAAAGTGAACTTTTGACCAAAGCACGATTGAAAGAGTTGTAATGTGACCAAAGAAGCATACAAATAGGAATCTTGTGACCAAAGCTCCATCTATACAGTACGAATGTGACCTAAGAACCATAGACACAGTGAAATTGTGACAAAGGCACTATTGAAGGAGTGATACTGTGACCTTAGCACTATTGACACACTAAAAGTGTAACAAGAGCACCATTGAAACAGTGATGATGTGATCTAAGCACCATATAAATAGTAAAATTTTGACTAAAGCACTGTTGAAACAGTGATAATGTAATCTACATACCATGGACACATTGAAAGTGTGACCATAGCACCATTGAAACAGTGATATTGTGACCTAAGCACCGTAGACATAGTGAATGTGTGTCCAACGCACCATTGAAATAGTGGTCATGTGACCTAAGCACTATAGACACATTGAAAGTGTCATCAAAGCACCGTAGAACTAATGAAAATATGTCCTAAGCACCATAGACACAGTTACACTGTGACGAAAGCACCATTGAAATAGTGATAACGGGATCAAAACACCATTGAAACATTTTAAGTGTGACCAAAGCACCATTGAAAATCGGATAATGTGACCAAAGCACCATATATACACTGAACATGTGACCAGTTACCATTGAAACAGTGACAAAGTGACCAAAAAACCATAGACAAAGTGAAAGTGTGACCAAATCACAATTGAAATAGTGTTAATGTGACATTAGCACCATAGACACAGTGACAGTGTGACCTAAGCACCATTCCAACAGTGATAATGTGACCTAAAAACCAAAGATACAGTGAAAGTGTGACCAAAGCACCATTGAAGCGATGATGATGTGACATAAGCACCATAGACATAGTGAAAGTTTTACCAAAGCACCATTGAAACAATTATACTGTGATCTAAGCACCATATACACATTGAGCGTGTGACCAAACGCATCATTGAAACTGTGATAATGTGACATAAGCGCCCTATACAACATGAAATGGTTACAAAAGAACCATTCAAACAATGATACTGTGACCATAGAAACACAAAGACAGTGAAAGTGTGACCAAAGCACCACTGAAACTGTGATAATGTGACCAACACACTATGGACACACTGATAGTGTGACCAAGGCTTCATTCAAACACTAACAATGTCACCTAAGCAACATAGACACACTCAAAATGTGACCAAAGCACCACTGAAAGAGTGATATCGTGACCTAAACACAATAGAGATAGTGGAAGCGTGTCCAAAGCACCATTAAAACAGGTACAGTGTCAATAAAGCACCATAGACACACTGAACGTGTGACCAAACCACCATTCAAACAATGATAATGTGTCCATAACAGCCGAGACACCGTGAAAGTGTGACCAACGCACCATTGAAACAATGAAAATGTGAACAAAGCACCATAGACAAAGTGAAAGTGTGACCAAAGCCTCATTTAAACAAAGATAACATGACCTACGCACGATAGACGCAGAGAAAGTGTGACCAAATCGCCATTGAAACGGTCATAATGTGACCTCAGCACCATAGACACAGTGAATGTGTGACCAAAGCACCATTGAAATTGTGATAATGTGTCCAAAGTACCATAGACACAGTAGAATTATGACCAAAGCACCATTGAAACAGTGATTATGTAACCTAAGCACCATAGACACAGTAATGTGTGACCAGAGCACCATAGCCACAATAATAATGTGACCAAAGCACCATAGATATAGTGAAAGTGTACCCAAAGCATCATTGAAACAGTGATGATATGACCAAAGTACCATATACACAGTGAACGTGTGACAAGAGCACCATTGAAACAGCGATAATGCCACCTTAGCACCGTAAAGACAGTGAAAGTCTGACCAAAGCACCATTGAAGCAGTGATAATGTGACCTAAGCACCACAGACATAGTGTAAGTGTGATCGAAGCAACATAAAAAAAGTGATAATGTGACCAAAGCACCATAGACACAGTGAAAGTGTGACCAAAGAACCATTGAAACAGTTACAATGTGACCAACACACCATAGCAGCAGTGAAATTGTGACCAAAGCCCCATTGAAACAATGATAATGTTACCTAAGCACCATATACACAGTTTAAGTATGACCAAAGCACCATTGAAACAGTGATAATGTGATCTAAGCAATCATTGAAACATTGAAAGTGTGACCATAGCACCATTGAAATAGTGATATTGTGACTTCAGCACCATCAACACAGTAAAATTGTGACCAAAGCACCATTGAAACAGTGATAATGTGACGTAAGTACCATAGATACAGTGAACGTGTGACAAACATATCATTGAAACATAGACAATGTGACCTAAGCACCATAGACACATTTAGATTGTGACCAAAGAACCATTGAAAAAGTGATTATGTGACTAAAGCATCAGAGACACATACAAGTGTGACCAAAGCACCATATAACAACACTGGCCATTTTGCAACTAACTTTCGGACCAAAACGTACGCCCTCAGCTTAGTGAGTTCAAAGAAAGCGAGTGACTGGCGGCCTCAGCCATTTTGGCTGAGACGTGTCATGGCGAAACTGACACGGTCGTCATAGGGCACGGGTGTCAAAACATGCATCCTAGCCTAATCCTTCCACATGGCTAGTCTCGTGGAAACAGGGCCCTAGCGGCACTCAAGGGGTGGAGGAGGAGTGACATGATGGAATCCCCATGGGGACACTATTCTTGCCCCAAATCCACACTTAAGGTATTTTCCAGACCAGCCCGTATATTATTTTAGGGAGAAGGGTTCCTGGATACTCCATTCTCAAGACCCCAAAACATGCTGTGAACATTTCAAGAAGACTTTTAATCTTAAAAATGGTCCGTACCCTACATCTCCCCCCCCTTGCTCTGAACTGTCCCGGTTCATCCTTGCTCAGGGTTGTTTTATCGTTGCGTACTTTGAGATGCAAAGCTGCAACAAAACGCATGCATAAGAGCAAAGCTATGAACTCTTGTCATCCGCAATACTGTTGCGTCACATTCACGCACAACCAACCGCACATGTGCATAGTTTTTCACGATTGTGATCCTTTGCGTACAACATTCCGTAGTGACCACGCAATTCCTTGGCTCTTGCCAAGACGAGGCACGTACAACCTCCGTACGTTTGAACACACATGTTGGCATTCCTTCGCAGAAGCTTCATCACATGTGTGTATTGTCGGCATGGTCAATGCCATTTCAAATGTACATTGCTAATGTGGAATTGCCAGTTTGGAAGTGGGTATGTCAGAAAAATTGTTGCACATTCTGTGTGGTACATGTTCATCAAGCTATTGTGCTGACGCCTCCTCCCCCTTTGCAAAGAGCGTCCCTGCGACCATTTAACCGGGTGTCTCCGCAAAAATTATCCAGGTCCACACATCAAAGCCATTTTTCTGTTTGACACCATCTCTTCCTGGGGGTTGTTGTCCAAATAATGTGCAGTACGCACAAGGTAACTGGTCAAGACACTTCAGCTCTCAGACCCTGGGTGCACTATCACCGACTAGTGAACTCTCCAGGACAAGCAACCAGCAAAAGAGTTGGTCAGGTCTTTCTCATTTCCATCAACATTTATTTACAACATACTTGTTGTTATTCTACTTCAATGTTGAGTATGACTCGGTATATGGTCGGTCGGACCACCAAGATGTAGGTACTAACACACTGGTAGCTTTAAGATATCGGCTTGTATATCATCTTGATGGTCACACGTTTTGAACGCAAAACCTAGACCTTGACGTGATCCCAACAATGTCATAGCCGGTTTGTAGAAGTCTATGGGACTGTCGTAGGATTCTGGAGCACCATTAGTAGAGAATGGATGTCGCTTGTTTTCTATGAAATGATTTTCACCCAACTCTGGGTGAACGCATGTCACTGACATCGGTGCCCATACTTTTATCTATCAATATCCATGACACTTTCACTCATTGAGTGATGATAGACTGAAGGTGTTGCCTTCAAATTTGTTCACTTTTGACATTCGGTCGATCACATCATACGCCCGAATTGACTCTTGCAATCTTCGACCACCGCACTGAGGCGTCTTGAATTGTTGCGGATCCACAGAAAAGTATTTTCCCCTCCCTGGTGCTTTTACAAACCCACTGACATTGATCTTTGTCCTTTGAACAGGGTTTATGGTACACTCATGTACCCTTTTCTCGTCGGTATCATTCAGGTACCACAGTTTGTATCCATCACTCACCAATTGAGAGGGAGTCAATGGTTTCGCCATTGAGAATTTATCCTTGACACGTACTATCACAGACTGATGTTTGTATCAGCCATGAATAATGATGCACGGAACCTCCGAAAGGAACTGATGCATCTAGCACACAATGTGCACAGGCAGCGCGCTGGCAATCCTCAAGTGTTGGAGTCGGCGTGCTAACAAAACCAGGTCAGTTTCATATCTCATGACATATTCATGACACAGACTTAGTCATGAAACGATCGCATTTACCTTTGAACATTGCAGCACATTGAAAGCACCATTGAAATCTATGATAATGTGACCTAAGCACCATAACCACAGTGAAAGTGTGATCAGCACACAATTGAAACAATAAGAATGTGACCTAAGCACCATAGCCATGGTGAAAGTGTGACCAAAGCACAATTGAAACTGTGATCATTTGACATAAGGACCATAGACTAATAAAAGTGTGACCAAAGCACCATTAAAACAATGATAATATAACCAAAGCACCATAACCACAGTGGAAGTGTGACCAAAGCACCATTACATTTATGATAATGTGACCAAAACACCATGGACACAGTGAAAGTGTGACCAAATCACCATTGAAACAGTGATTATGTTACGTAAGTACCATAGAAACAGTGAAAGTGTGACCAAATCACCATTGACAGAGAGATAATGTAACCAAAGTACCATAGATACGGGGAATGTGTGACCAACCGGCCATTGAAACAGTTGTAATGTGACCAAAGCACCATAGACACGGTGAAAGCGTGACGTAACTACCATTGAAACAGTAATAATATGACCAAAGTACCGTAGACACAGTGAAAGTGTGAGTGAAGCACAATTGAAACAGTGATAATGTGACCTAAGCACCATAGAAACAGTAGAAGTGTGACCAAAGCACCATAGCAATAGTGATAATGTGATATAAGCACCATAGACACAGTGGAAGTGTGACCACAACACCATTGAAACAGTGATAATGTAACCAAAGCACCATACACACAGTGAAAGTGTGACCAAAGAACCATTGAAATAGTGATAATGTGACCTTAGATCAAAAGACATAGTGAAAGGGTGACCAAAGTACCATTGAAACAGTGTTTATTTGATCAAATCACCATAGACATTGTGTAAGATTGATTAAAACACCATTGAAACAATGAGTAAGTGATCTAAGCACCATCTACACATGAAACGTGTGTCCAAAGTACCATTGAAACAGAAGTAATGTGACCTCAGAACCATAGACACAGTAAAAGTGTGACCAAAGCGGAATTGAAACAATGATAATGTGACATAAGCACCATAGACAGAGTGAAAGTGTGACCAAGGTACCACTGAAACTGTGATAATGTGACCTAAGCACCATATAGACAGTGAACGTGTGACCAAAGCACCGTTGAAACATTGATAACATGACCTGAGCACATTAGACACAGTGAAAGCGTGACCAAAGCACCATTGAAAATTTGACAATGTGACTAAAGCACCATAGACACAATGAAAGTGTGACCAAAGCAACATTGAAACAAAGAAAATGTGACCAAAGCACCATACACACAATTAAAGTGTGACCAAAGCACCATTGAAACACTGAAAATACAACAAAAGCACCATGGACACAGTGAAAGTGTGACCAAAGCACCATTGGAACAGTGATGCCGTAACATGAGCACTATAGACAGGGTGAAAGTGTGACCAAAGCACCATTGAAACAATGATAATATGACCTACCCACCATGGACACAGTGAAAGTGTGACAAACGTACCATTGAAATAGTTATAATATGACCTAAGCAATATAGACACAGTGCAAGTGACCAAAGCCCCATAAACACAATGAAGATGTGACCAAAGAACCATTGAAACAATGATAATGTGATGTCAGCACCATAGACACGCTGACGGTGTGACCAAAACACCATTGAAACAGTGATGGTGTGACCTAAGCACCATAGACACAGTGAAAGTGTGACCAACGCACCATTGAAACAATGATAACGTGACTTGAGCACTATAGAAATAGTGAAAGTGTGACCAAAGCACCATTGAACCAGCAATAATGTGACCAAAGCACCATAGACACAGTGAAAGTGTGACCAAAGTACCTTTGAAAAGGCAAAAGTGTGACCAAAGCACCACAGACACAGTAAAGTCTCGCCAGAGTACCATTCCAAGAGTGCTAATGTGACCAAAGCACCATAGACACAGTGAAAGATTGATTAAAACACCATTTAAACGATGATAATGTGACCCTAGAACCATAGACAAAGTGAAAGTGTGTCCAACGTACTATTGAAATAGTACTAGTGCGACCTCAGAAACATAGACATGACTAATGTGTGACCAAAGCGCCAGTGAAACAGCGATAATGTAACCTATGCACCATTAACACAAAAAATGTGACAAAAGCACCATTGAAACAGTGATAATATACCCAAGGATATTAGATATAGTGAAAGTGTGACAAAATCACCATTGAACTCATGATAATGTGACCAAAGAACAATATACACAGTGAAATTATGATCAAAGCACTATTGAAACAATAATACTGTGACCTAAGCAGTACAGACACAATGAACGTATGACCAAAGCACCATTGAAACAGTGATGTTATGACCTGAGCACCATAATCACAGTGAAAGTGTGACAAATGCACAATTGAAACATTGATCATGTAATCTCAGTAATATAGACACGGTGAAAGTGTGACCAAAGCACCATTGAAACAGCAATAATGTGATCAAAGCACCAAAGACACTGTGAAAGTGTGACCAAAGAACCATAAACACAGTTAAAGTGTGACCAAGGCACCATTGAAATAAATATCATGGGACCAAAGCACCATACAAACAGTTAAATTGTGACCAAAGCACCATTCAAACAATGATAATGTGACCAATGTACCATAGACGTAGTGAAAGTATGTTCAAAGCACCATTGGAACAGTAATACTTTAACCTAAGCACTATAAACACAGTGAAAGTGTGACAAAAGCACCATTAAAAGAGTGATGTTATGACCTAAGCACCATGGACACAGTGAAAGTATGAACAATGCACCATTGAAATAGTGATAATATGACCTTAGCACTATAGATACAGTGCACGTGACCAAAGCACCATTGCAACTTTCATAATGTGAACAAAGCACCGTCGTCACAATGAAAATGTGACCAAAACACCATTGAAACAGTGATTGTGTGACCTACGTACCACAGACAGTGAAAGTGACACCAAAGTACCAATAAAAAAGTGATAATGTGACCTATGTACTATAAAAAAAGTGAAAGTGTGACCAAAGTACCATAGAAACAGGGACAATGTGACCAAAGCACCATATACACAGTGAAATTGTGACCAAAGCACCATTGAAACTGTGATGATGTGATCTGAGCACCATATTCACGGTGAATATTTGACCAAAACACCATTGCACCAGTGATAGTGTGACCAAAGCACAATAGAAAAAGTGGAAGTGTGACCACATCACCATTGAAACAGTGATAATCTAGCTTAATAACCATAGACGCAGTGAAGGTGTGACCAAAGTACTATTGAAACAGTGATTACATGACCTAAGCACCATATACACTATGGCAGTGTGACCAAAGCACCATTGAAACTTTGATAATGTGACCACAGCACCATAGACACTATTAAAGTGTGACCAAAGCACCATGGAAACAATGATGGTTTGACCTAAGCACAATAGACATTGTAAACATGTGACCATAGCACCTTTAAGATAGTGATAATGTGAACTAAGCACCATAGAAATTTTGAAAGTGTGACTAACCCACCGTTGGAACGGTGATAATGTGACCTAAGCACCATAGATACATTGAAGGTGTGAAAAACTTACCATTGAAACAGTGCCAATATGACATAAGCACCTTTGACACGGAGAAAATGTGAACAAGCACCATTGAAATAGTGATAATGTGACCAAAAGCACCATGGGAAACATGTGTGTGACCAACGTATCATTCAACAGGGAGAATGCAACCAAAGCATCATAGACGCAGTGAAAGCGTGACCAAAGCACCATTGAAACATTGATCATGTTGTCAAATCACTATAGACACAGTGACATTGTGACCAAAGCACCATTGAAACAGCGATAATGTGACATAAGACCTATGTACACAGTGAAAGTGTGACCAAAGCACTGTTGGATTAGTAATAATGTGACCAAAGTATCATAGACACAGTGAAAGTATGACTGTGACATCATTGAAACGATGATGTTGTGACATAATCACCATAGACACAGTGAAAGTGTGAACAAAGTGCCATTGAAGCAGTGATAACATGACCAAATCACCATAGACAAAGCAAATGTGTGACCAACTCACCTTTGAAACCGTGATAATGAAACTTAAGCATCATAGAGAAAGTGAAACTGTGACCAAAGCAGCATTGAAACCGTGACAATATGACCAAAGCACAATAGACACAATGAATGTGTGACCAAAGCACAGTTTAAATTGTGATAATGTGATAAAAGCACCTTAGAACAGTGAAAGTGTGACCAAAGAACCGTTGAAACAATGAAGATATGACCAAAACATCATAGACACATTGATAATGTGACCACAGCAATATAGACACAGTGAAAGTGTGACCAAAGCACCATTGAAACAATGATAACATCACCTAAACACCATAGATAGTGAACGTGTGACCAAAGTACCAATGAAACAGTGACAATGTGACCTAAGCACCATAGACACAGTCTATGTGTGACCAAAGCACCCCTGAAAGAGTGATAATGTGACCTAAGCACCAAAGACACATTGAAAGTGTAACCAAAGCATCATTGAAATTATAATAATTCAATCAAAGCACCAAATACACAATGAAAGTGTGACCAAAGCGCCATAGAATCCATATTTATTTCACCTACGCACCATAGAAACATGAAAACTGTGACCAAAGTACCATTGAAACAGTGCTAATGTGACCTAAATACCACATACAACATGATAGTGTGACCAAAGAACCATTGAAGGAGTGATAATGTTAGCTAAGAACCATAGATACAGTGGAAGTGTGATGAACGCACAATTGAAACAATGAAAATACAACCGATTAAACATAGACACAATGGGAGTGTGACTAAAACACCAGTGAAACAATGATTCTTTAACATAGGCACCATAGACATAGTAAAAGTGTGACAAAAGCTTCTTTGAAACATTAATTATTTGACCTCAGCACCGTAGACACAGTGAAAATGGGGCTAAAGCGTCATGAAGGCAGTGATAATATGACCAAAGCACCATAAACACATGAGCAATGTGACTGGAGCACCATAGACACAGTGAAAGTGTGACCAAAGCACCACTGAAACAATGATAGTATGACCTAAACACCATTGACAATGAAACACTTATAATGTAACCAAAGCACCATAGACATAGTGAGAGTGTGACCCAAGCACCATTACAACAATAATAATCTGACATAAGCACCAAAGACACATTAAAAGTGTAACCAAAGCATCATTGAAACGATGATAATGTAATCAAAGCAACATAGACATAGTGAAAGTGTGACCAATGCTCCATTGACACAACGATAATGTCATCTAAGCATTCTAGAAACAGGTAAAGTGTGACCAACGAACCATTGAAATTGTGATAATGTGATCTAAGTTCCATGGACAACGTGAAACTGTGACCAAAGAACCATCGAATAAGTGATAATGTTACTTAAGAACCATAGACACAGTGAAAGTGTGACCAAACCACAATTACAACAATGATTATGTGACCAAAGAATAACATAAACACCAAAGTACCATTAAAACAGTGATAATGTGACCAAAGCACCATAGAAACATAAATGCATGACCACAGCACCACTGAAATTGTGCTAATGTGACCTAAGCACCATTGACACAGCAAACGTATGTCCAAAGAACCATGGAAACCATGATACTGTGACATAGCAACCATAGACAGAGTGAAAGTATGACCAAAGCACCACTAAAACAGTGATAATGTCACCAAAGCACCATAGACATAGTCAAAGTGTTACCAGAACACCATTGAAAGAGTGATGACGTGACCTAAGTACTATAGACACAATGAAAGTATTGCCAAAGCACCGTTGAAAGAGTGATAATTTGACCAAAGAACCATATAAACAAGAAAAGGGTGACCAAAGCACCATTGAAATAGTGACAATGTAACCAAAGCACCAAAGAAACAGTGAAAGTGTGACCAAAGCACCATTGGAACTGTTATAATGTGACCAAAGCACCATAGAAAGAGTGAACTGTGACCAAAGCACCATTGAAAGAGAAAGAATGTGACCAACGTACCATAGACACAGTAAAAGTGTGACCAAAGCACCATTGAAACATTGATAATGGGACCTAAGCACCATAGACACATTGAAAGTGTGACCAAAGAACCATTGAACTGGTGATAGTGTGACCAAAACAGCATAGACAACGTGAAAGTGTGACCAAAGCACCATTGAAATAATGATAATGTGACCAAAGCACCATACACAATGAGCATGTGACCAAAGCACCATTGACACATGATAATGAGACCAAAGCACCATGTACACAGTGAAAGTGTGACTAAAGCACCATTGAATCAGTGATAATGGGACATAAGAACCATAAACACATTGAAAAACTGACCAAAGCACCATTGAGACGGTGATCATGTGACCTAAGCACCATGGCCACAGTGAACGTGTGACCAGAGCACCATTTAAACAGTAATAATGTAACCTAAGCACTGTAGACACAGTGAAATTTTCACCAAAACACCATTGAAACAGGGATTATGTGACCTAAGCACTATAGAAACAGTGAAAGTGTGACCAAAGCACCATTGAAATGGTGATTATATGACCAAAGAACCATAGACATAGTAAACGTGTGACCGAAGCACCATTGAAAAAGTGAAATGTAACCAAAGCACCAAAGAGACCATGAAAGTGTGACCAAAGCACCATTGAAACAGTTATATTGTGACTAAAGCACCATAGGCAGAGTGAAAGCTTGACCAAAGCACCATTGAAACAGTTATAATGTCACCAAAGCACCATAGACACAGTGAAAGTGTGAAAAAAGCTCCATTTAAAACTGTGATCATGTGATCAAAGTACCAAGGACACAGTAAAAGTGTGACCAAAGCACCCTTGAAACAGTGATAATGTGGCCAAAGCATCGTAGACACCGTGGATGTGTGACAAAACTACCACTAAAACAGTGATAATGTGACCTAAACAACATAGACACATTGAAAAAGTAACCAAAGCACCAATGAAGTAGTGATAATATGACCAAAGTACTATGGACACATAAAAGTGAGACCAAAGTACCATTGAAACAGTGATAATGTGACCTATGCACCATAAACACAGTGAAAGTGTGGCCAAAGCACCATTGAAACGGTGATTATGTGACCTACGCCCACAGACACAGTGAAGGTGTGATCAAAGTACAATTGAAACAGTGACAATGTGACCAAAGCACAATCGACAGAGTGAAACAGTGAGTGAAGCACCATTGAAAGAGTGATAACGTGACAAAAGCACCATAGACTCAATAGAAATGTGACCGAAGTACCATTGACACAGTCATTATGTGACCTAAGCACCAAAGACACACTGAAAGTATGACCAAAGCATCATTGAAATGGTGATAGTGTGACCAAAGCAGCAAAGACATAGTGATCGTGTGACCAAAGCACCATGGAGGATGAAATCGTGACCAAAGCACAATGGAAACAGTGATAATGTGACCAAAGCATTATGGACACAGTGAAAGGTTGACCAAATCACCATTGAAATAGTGATATGTGGACCTAAGCACCATATGCACAATGAAAGTATGACCAAAGCACCATAGACACAGTATTCAAGTGACATAAGCACCATTGACACATTGAAAATGTGACCAAAGCACCATTGAAACCGTGATAACATCACCCAAGCACCATAGACATGGTGAACGTGTAACTTAAGCACCATTAAAATAGTGACAACATGACCAAAGTACCATGGGAACATAAACGTGTGACAAAAGTACCATTGAAACAATGACAATGTTACCTACGCACCATAGACAATGAAAGTGTGACCAAAGCACAATTGAAACAGTGATAATGTGACCAAAGCACTATAGACAAATTGAAATTGTGACCAACGGACCATTGCAACGGTGATCATGGGACCTAAGCAACATAGAAATATTGAAAGTTTGACCAATGCACTATTGAAACAGCGATCATGTATCCTAAGCACTATAGACACAGTGTAAGTGTGACCAAAGCACCATTGAAACATTGATAATGTAACCTAAGCCATATAGACACAGTGAAAGTGTGACGAAAGCATCATTGAAATACTGACAATATGACCTAAGCACCATAGACACGGTAAACATATGACCAAAGCTCCATTGAAATAGTGATTGTGTGACCAAAGCACCATAGCCAGAGTGAAGTGTGACCAAAGTATCATTGAAACTGGGATAGTGCAACCGAAGCACTATAGGCACAGTAAAAATGTGACTAAAGCACCATTGAAACAGTGCTAATGTGACCGAGGTACCATAGACAATGTGAAAGTGTGACCAAAGCACCATAGAAACACTGATAATGTGACGTAAGCACCATTGAAACTGTGGAAGTGTGACCAGAGCACCATTGAACCCATGATAATGTGACCTAACGACCATAGACACAGTGCAAGTATGACCAAACTACCATTGCAACAGTGATAATGTGACCTAAGCACCATAGACACATTGAATGTGTGACCAAAGCACCAATAAAAGAGTGATGACGTGACCTTGGCACTAAAGAATTAGTGAAAGTGTGACCAAAGTACCATTGAAACACCGATAATGTGATCAAAGCATCATAGACACAGTGAAAGTGTGAGCAAAGCACCGCTGAAACAGTGAGAATGTGACCAAAACACCATAGACATAGGAGAAGTGTGACCAAAACACCATTGAAACAGTGATAATGTGACCTAAGCACCATAGACACAGTAAGAGTGTTACCAACGTATAATTGAAACAGTAATAATATGACCAATGCATCATAGACAATGATCGTGAGACCAAAGGACCATCGTAACAGTGATCATGTGACCTAAGCACCATAGACACAGTGAAAGTGTGACCAAAGCACCATTGAAAGAGTGACAATGGGATCAAAGCACCATAGACACAATGAAGGTGTGACTAGAGTACCAGTAAAACAGTGATAATGTGACCTAAATGCCATATACACATTGAAATTGTAGCCAAAGCACCAATGAAGTTGTATGAATATAACTAAAGTAAAATGGACACATAAACGTGTGACCAAAGCACCATTGAAACAGTGATAATGTGACCTGAGCACCATAGACATAAAGAAAGTGTGACCGAAGCAGCATTGAAACCGTGATAATGTGACCTTAGCACCATAAACATTGTGAACGTGTGACCAAAGGACCATTGAAACAGTGATAATGTAACCAAAACACCATAGACACGGTGAAAGTGTGACCAAAGCACCATTGAAAGAGTGATGCTGTGACCTCCGCACTATAGCTATAGTGAAAGTGTGACCAAATCACCATTGAAACAATGATTATTTGACAAAAGCACAATAGATGCAGTGAACATGTGATCAACGCACCCTTGAAATAGTGATAATGTGACCAAAGCACCATAGACAGAGTGAAAGTGTAGACAAAGCACCATTGAAACAGTAAGAATGTGACATAAGCACCTTAGACACAGTGAAAGTATGACAAAAGCACCATTGAGACAGTTATAATGTGACCTAAACACTATAAACACATCAAAAGTGTCATCAAAACACCATTGAAACAGTGAAAATGTGACCCACGCCCTAAAGACCCAGTGCAAGTGTGATTACTGCACCATAGAAACAATGATAGTATGACCAAAGCACCTTAGAAACGGTAAACTCGTGACCTAACCTCCATTGAAACGGTGAAAATGTAACCAACGCACCATAGTCACATTGAAATTGTGACCAAAGAACCCTTGAAACAGTGATAATGTGACCAAAGCACAATAGACAGAGTGAACATGTGACCAAAGTACTATTAAAACAGTGAGAATCTGACCAAAGCACCAAAAACACAGTAGAAGCATGACCAAAGCACTATTGAGACAGTGATAACGTGACCTAAGCACAATAGATAGAGTGAAAGTGTAGCCAATGCACCATTAAAAGAGTCATATGAGACCAAAGCACCATATACACAGTGAAAGTGTGACCAAATCACCATTGAATTTGTGGTAATGTGACCAAAGCACCATAGACAGTAAAAGTGTGACCAAAGTCTCATTGAAACATTGATAATGTGACGAAAGCACCATAGACATTGTACAAGTATGACCAAAGGACCATTCAAACAGTGAAAATGGGATCTAAGCGCTATAGACACATTGAAAGTGTGATCAAAACACCATTGAGAATGTCAAAATGTGACCTAAGCACCATAGACACAATTAACACGTGACCAAAGCACCATTGAAAGAATGATAATGTGACCTAATTACTTTAGAAAAAGTGAAATTGTGACCAAAGCACCATTGAAACAGTTTGAATCTCACCTAAGAACTATACAAAATAGTAAACATGTGACAAAAGCATGATTAAAACAGTGATCATGCCACCTAAGCACCATAGACATAGTAAACGTGTGACCAAAGCACCATTGAAGCAGTGATAATGTGACCTAAGCACCATATACACTGTGAAGATGTGACAAAAGTAACATTGAAACAGTGATGATGTGACCAAAGCACAATAGACATAGTGAACGTGTAACTAAAGCACAGTTGAAACAATCATGTGACCAAAGCACCATGGAACTAGTGAAAGTGTGACCAAAGCACCATTAAAATAGTGATAATGTGACCAAAGCACCACAGACAATTTAAGTGTGACCAAAGCACCATTGACAAAATGATAATGTGACCAAGGCACCATAGAGTGAAAGTGTGACAAAATCACAACAAAGACAGTGATTATTTGATCAAAGAACCAAAGACAAAATAAAGGTGTGAGCAAAGCACCACTAAAACAGTGATTTTATAACCAAGGCAACATAGACACAGTAAAAGTGTGACCAAAGCGCCATTGCAACAGTGATAATGTGACCAAATTACCATAGACAAAGTGAAACTGTGAGTGAAGCACCATTGAAACAGTGAGAATGTGACCAAATCACCAAAGAAAAAGTAGAAGTGTTACCAAAGCACCATTAAAACATTGATAATGTGACCTAAGCACCATAGACACAGTGAAAGTTTGACCAAAGCTTCATTGAAAAAGTAATAATATGACCAAAGCACCATAGACAATGAAAGTGTGACCAAAGCACCATTAAAATAGTTTTCTTATCATCTAAGCACCATAGACATAGTGAAAGTGGAAGCAAAGCACCATTGAAACAGTTATAATGCATCCTAAGCACTATAGACAGAAAACGTTTCACCAGATTACCATTGAAACAGTGATAATGTGACCTAAGCAGTATATCCACAGTGAAAGGGTGACCAAAGCGCCATTGAAACAGTGATAACATGACCAAAGCACCATAGACACAGTAGATGCATGACCAAAGCACCATTGAAACAGTGAAAATGTAACCAAAGCACCAAAGACACTGTGAAAGTATGACTAGTTCACTTTGGAAACAGTGATAGTGTGACCAATGTAGAAAAGGACATTGTGAACGTGTGAGCAAAGCACCATTGAAACTGTAATAATGTGACCCAAACACTAAAGACACAGTAAAAGTGTGACCAAAGCACCATTAAAACGGTGATAATGTGACCAGGGTACAATAGACAATGTGAAAATGTGACCAAAGCACCATTGAAACAGTGGTAATGCGACCAAAGCACCATACACACAATTAAGGTGTGACCAACGTGCCAATTAAACAGTGATAATGTGACATAAACACCCAAGACACATTGAAATTGTAACCAAAGCACCAATGAAGTTATGCGAATATGACCAAAGTACCATGGACACATAAACGTGTGACCAGAGCACCATAGACGCAGTGAAAGTGTGACCAAAGCACCACTGAAACAGTGATAACGAGACCTAAGAATCATAGACACAGTGAAAGTGTGACCAAAGCACCATTGAATAAGTGGTAATGTGGGCAAAGCACCATAGACATAGTGAATGTGTGACCAAATTACAATTGAAACAATGATAATGTGACTTAAGCACCACACACACAGTGAACGTGTGACCAAAGCAGCATTTGAACACTGATTACATGACCAAAGTACTATAGACACATAAACGTTCGACCAAAGAATCATTGAAAGTGTGACGATGTTACATTAGCACCATAGACACAGTAAAACTGTGACCAAAGCACCATTGAAACAGTGATGATTTGACCTAAGCACCATGGAAACAATAAATGCAAGATCAAAGCACAATTGAGCCAGTGATAACGTGACCAAAGTACCATAGACACAATGAAAGTGTGACAAAAGCACCATTTAAACAGTGATTATATTCCATATGCACCATATACATAGTGAAAGAGCCACCAAAAGCACTATTAAAACAGTGATAATGTAATTGAAGCACCATACATACAGTCAAAGTGTGACGAACGCACCATTGACAGAGTGATGACATGACCCAAGCACTATAGACATATTGAAAGCATGTCCAAAGCACCATTGAAACACTGATAATATGACCAGAGCACCATATACACAGTATACATGTGACCAAAGAACCATTTAAACAGTGATATCATGACCAAAGCACCATAGTCATGGTAAGTGTATGACCCAAGTACCATTGAAACAGTGAAGCTGTAACTAAAGCACCAAAGACACAGTGAAAGTGTGACCAAAGCACTATGGAAGCAGTGATAGTGTGACCAAAGCTCCATTTACAAAGTGAATGTGTGACCAAAGTTCCTATGAAATAGTCATACTGTGACCAAAGCACTATAGACACAGTGAAAGTGTGACCAAAGCAACATTGAAACAGTGATAATGTGACCGAAACCATAAACACATTGTACGTGTGACCAAAGCACCATGGAAACAGTGATGATGTGACCAAAGCACCATAGACATAGTGAAAGTGTGACCAATGCACCGTTAAAACAGTGCTAAGGTGACCAAAGAACCATACACACAATGAAGTTGTGACGAAAGCACCATTGAAACAGTGATAATGAGACCTACGTACCATAGACATAATGAAAGTTTGACTAGAGCACCATAAAAAAGTGATAACATGACCAAACACCATAGAAACATATACGTGTGACCTAAGCACAATTGAAACAAAGATAATGTGACCTAAGCACCATATAGGCAGTGAAAGGGTGACCAAAGCACCATTGAAATGGTGATCATGTGACCAAAACACCATAGAAACAGTAAAAGTGTGACTAGAGCACCATCTAAACACTAACAATTTGACCCAAGCACCATAATTGAAGTGAACGTGTGACAAAAGCATTGTTGAAAGAGTGATTATGTGACCTAAGCACTATAGACACAGTGAATGTGCGACCAAAGCACCATTGAAGTGTGGTAATGTAACCAAAGCACCATAGACATAGAAAACGTTTGACCAAAGCACCATTGAAACACTAAAAGTGTGACCAAAGCACCATAAACACAGTTAAAGTGTGACCAAAGCACCATTGAAACAATGATAATGTGACCTAAGTACAATAGACATAGTGAAAGTGTGTCCGAAGCACCATTGAAACGTTGATAATGTGAGTGAAACACCATAGACCATAACACAATTGAAACAGTGATATTGTGACGTAAACACCATAGACACAGAGAATATGTGACCAAAGCACCATTGAAACAATGATAACGTGACCAAAGCACCATTGAAATAGTGATAATATGACCAATGCACCATACACACAGTAACATTGTGTCCAAAACACAACTGAAACAGTGATAATGTAACCAAAGCACCATAAACAGTGAAAGTATGACCAATGTACCATTGAAACAATGATAATGTGACCAAAGCACCATAGACACAGTGAAACGGTGACCAAAGCGCCACTGAAACGGTAACTATGTAACCTAAGCACCACAGACACAGTGAAAGTATGACCAAAGCACCATTGAGATAGTGCTAATGTTACCTAAGCAACACAGACACAGTGAAAGTGTGACCAAAGCACCATTGAAACAGTGATAACGTGACCTAAGCACTATGATCACAGAGAAAGTGTGACCAAAGCACCATTGAAACATTGTTAATGTGACCTAAGCACTATAGACACAGTGCAAGTGTGACCAAAGCAGCATTGAAATAGTGATAATTTTACCAAAGTACCATATACACACTGAATATATGACCAAAACACCATTGAAAGAGTGGTAATATGAGCAAATAACAATAGACACGGTAAAAGTGTGACCAAACCAGCACTAAAACAGTGATAATGTGACCTAAGCACCATAGACATAGTGAAAGTGTGACCAAAGCACACCATTGAAATAGTGATAATGAGACCTAAGCACCATAGACACAGTGAACGTGTGACCAAAGCACCATTTATACAGTGGTACTATGACCAAAGTACCACATACACATAAACCTGTGGCCAAAACACCATTGAAACAGTTTTTTTGTGATATAAGCACAATATACATAGTGAAAGTGTGACCAAAGCACAAGTAAAATGGTGGCAAAGTGACTTAAGCACCGTAGACAAAGTGAACGTTTGACCAAAGCACGATTGAAAGAGTTGTAATGTGGCCAAAGCAGCATAAAAAAGGTAAATGTGTGACCAAAGCTCCATCTAAACAGTAATAATGTGGCCTACGCACCATAGACACAATAAAAGTGTGACAAAGGCACTATTGAAGCAGTGAAAGTGTGACCTAAGCACTATAGACACTGTGAACGTGTAACAAAAGCACCATTGAAACAGTGATGATGTGACCTAAGCACCATAGGCACAGTAAGAGTGACTAAAGCACCGTTCAAACGGTGATAATGTAATCTATGTACCATAGACACGTTGAAAGTGTGACCATATCACCATTGAAATAGTGATATTGTGACCTAAGCACCGTAGACATAATGAAAGTGTGACCAAAGCACCATTGACATAGTGATAATGTGCCCTAAGCACTATAGACACACTGAAAGTGTGAACAAAGCACCATACAAAAAGAGTGATAATGTGTCCTAAGCACCAAAGACACAGTTAAGGTTCGAGCAAAGCACCATTGAAACAGTGATAAAGGGATCAAAAGTGCAGACACAGTTTAAGTGTGACCAAAGTACAATTGAAATAGCGATAATGTGCCCTGAGCACTATTTCTCCCATGCCATCAAACAAGCCTTTCCTCCTCCAACCACTCCTCCCCTCAGATATTCTCAAACCAAGGGTGGCTCTTCGCACTGGTGCTTGGCAAATCAGAGCGCCCTGCAAGATTTTGTTCTTCTGCATTGTGGCACTGAGGGTAGCTGTCAGAATAATGTGCAGTGCCCACAATGTACCTGGTCAAGACACTTCAGCTCTCAGACCCCGGGTGCACTATCACTGACTAGTAAACTCTCCAGGACAGGTGACCAGCAAAAGAGTTGGTCAGGTCTCGCTGATTTCCTGGAGAACGCAAGCACCTGAGCACATATGCGACCCAAGCGTCAGGCTTGGTTACCGGAGCATTATCACCAATCACCAATCATTGACCGGAATCCCGCCTAAACGGCCACCAACCGGTCATGCTCCCGCCAGAATATCACAAACAGAACATCTCTCTCCTGTTCTGAACTACATCATTGGTGTGCAACCTGACTACCACTACGCACGCACCAACGGTCAGGAACCTACAGCCACAACTACAACGGACAACAAGTGCGTGGACCAGGAACTTTGATCAACTCCATAGAGTCACTTCACAGCTCCACCATCAGCAGAAGCAGCAACAGCAGCAAGGCGGTTGTAGCTATGACTAGTGTACAGACCGCCTTAGGCATAGCTCCCTAGCCCTATGAGTAGTACCAGTCTTGTTATTCATGTACTCTTCTTTTTATTTCTAAACTATCTCTTGTTGGTCAATCAGTTGTCTTTCCTCGATTCTTCTCAGCCCGGGCTTCGGCCCCGCCCCCGCTCTCACTGTGACCAATGGCCTGTTGCCATGGCACAGTGCCTTCCATCCATATTGCTGCCACTTCTCTCTTCAGCACCATCTTGCAAGGCCCGGGCTATGTCCTGCCTCCAACCTTCTTGTCCATCAAACAGCCCGCTTCTTATCACTGCGGCCGCGCTCCTCGCTCGGCCCGCCTTTGGACGATGCGGCTTCCAGTCTCCATCTTCGCGCATGCCAACATCAATGTCTCAGCCGTTGCCTCTAGTCATTGGTCCGGGTGTGATTGCTGCGGCCCTCATTCTCATTCCGCCCATGACTCAGCGCTGCGACCTCTCGGCCCGTGCCTCGGCACTGTCAATACCTGTTCCAGTCCTTGCAATCCTCATGCTTTCCCACTTCTCGTGTTACCTCTCAGCGCTCGTGCCTATGCACTGCGCCCAGTAACATTTCTGCCATGTCTCCTGTAGCGCTCGTCCATCCGTCCATGTCCAAGATTTCTAGCCGCGTCCTTGCTGACGTCAGCATTATGTCATCGTGTCAATGCTTTGATACTTTTCCTGACAGTTGTTGCCAAGGTGGTACCTCCCACAACATTGTTAGTACGTGCAACCCAATATCTGGACATCAGTCCTCTTGGGTTACAACCACATGTTCGTGACCACGCGTAGGTCCACGACACCGTTTGCAGCACCTGTGGGCTGGTTGGATGAACTCAACCAAACTCCACTAAGCTCATGCAAGTTGCATGCTAGCTTTATCTTAGGATTGGGAGACACCAAGACCCTAAGACATGGTTGCATAGCACACTTTTTTTTTCCTTTCAAAGACTGCTCTCATCTTTGAAAGAGGCGGCATCGGTTGTTTGGCATGCACAATTACCTGCAGATTCCATCACTGGACACGGCAATGCTTCAACCTATATGATCTTGGTCTCAACCATCATCCCCTCATTTCTGTCTAAAATGGGAACCGTAGGCTGCTGCTCACATCCAAGTCAAAAGCACACTGCTTTCAACTATCTTAGCTAAACCGATCTCAACGATCATGGATTCTATCCACAAACCAAGTGTTTATCGTATGGTTTTTACCTCACGGATGTACCATGATCACAATCATTAAGGTACATGCTGAAAGAACACCTTTCGGGTATCAATTCCATGTGATTGTGATCCAACACTTACGAATGATATCTGGTGATCCTGGAACAACCATTTACAAAATCTGGATGGGTTTATGTTATCAAAGTTAAAGGGTTGTATTTGGGAACCTGCAAAAACATTGTGTTTGCTAAGTTGCAACAATCCGTGTTGGTTCTTGTCTTTTATTATGTACATTTGGTACTTCCACTCAATAGATTGTTCTCCATATATCTCACCCGAGGCACTCGTGGAGGTGATTGCCCTCATGGAGGATATCCGACAAACAACCATGATAGTAGATACCACCACACCGACATCCAAAATTGTATTATACTTGCGTTCGGCAATGTACTTCAATTGAACCATCCCCAAAACCAAGGGGCTTAAGTTGCTTCACCATGACCATTTCGGTAAGTGAAGCATGGTTTGACACTACCGTAGTCATTATGATCTCTCGTGCAGACTGGTTTTGTTCCAACAAATCCGATGTTGGATATTTATTTTTCACTTTGATATTGCATAGGTGGTGCTATACCATATCTTTGGCATCATCAGAATTCATCCACATGATGTTTGAAGAATGTGACGTACAGAACTAGTGTACCATGTCACGAGAACATCAACTTTGAGGCGTTTCTTAACACATCGGAAGAATCTGGTGATAAATATCATTTCTCAAGGGACATCTTAAGGAGTCCTTTTACATCAACATTTAGTTACAACATACTGGTCGTTATCTTATTTCAATGTTGATTATGACTCGGTATGTGGTCGGTCGGACCACCAAGATGTAGGTACTAACACACTGGTAGCTTAAAGCTATCGGCTTATAGATCATCTCCATGGTCATACGTTTTGAATGCAAAATCTAGACCTTGCCGTGATCCCAACAATGTCGTAGCTGGTTTGTAGAAATCTATGATCTCATGACACAGTCATGACATGGATTTCGTCATGAAACGATCACATTTTCCTTTTAACATTGCAGCACAATGGGACATCTGACTGTCATAGCACACGTCCTATGCCCACCAAACTAATTGTTTGCTACAATGGTGTCACCATCTTTATCCAAAACATCAGCTGATGTTGTCAGCGAGTTCAAATGGTACAACATCAGCTATTGCGAATATTTGTCTGTCCCACTTATCCATAACTGGGTGTCCTGATTGACGCACCAACACTTAGTGGATAAGGTTTTTGTCCATGTCTTGCGTGTATTCCACGTATGCCATGTACCCAACATCATGTGGTTAAGGTTCAATGGCATGAATCCCATACCATGATGAAGAGACCTAAGCACCATATACAGAGTGAAAGAATGACCTAGGAACCATCAAAACAATGATGATGGGACCAAATAACCATGGACACATTGAAAGGGTCACCAAGGCACCATTCAAACAATGATTATGTGACCAAAGCATCATAGATACAGTGAAAGTGTGGCCAAGGTACCATTGAAACAGTAATGAAGTGACATAAGCCCCATAGACACAATGAAAGTGTGACCAAATTATTATTCAAACAATGATAATGTGACCTAAGCACAAAAGACAGAGTCAAAGTATGACTAGACCACCATTGAAACAGTAATAATATGACATAAGCACTTTAGACACTATGGACGTGTGACCAAAGCACAATTGAAATTGTGATAATGTGACCAAAGCACCATACATATAAAAAAGGAATGACTAAACCACCATTGAGACAGTGATAATGTCACCGAAGCATTATAGACACAGTGAAAGGGTGGGCAAAGCACCTTTGACGTAGTGATAATGTGACCAACGCACCATAGACACAGTTAAAGTAAGACAAAAGCACCATTCAAACAGTTACAATGTGACCAAAGCACCATAGACACAGTGAAACTGTGACTCGAGCAACATTGAAACAGTGATAATGTGACCTAAGCGCCATACACACAGTGAAGGTGAGACCAAAGTACCATTGAAATAGTGATAATGTGACATACTCACTATTGACATTGTCAAAGCGTGACAAAAGCACCATTGAAACATTGACAATGTGACCAAAGCACCATACACATAGTGAAAGTGTGACCAAAGCACCATTGAAACAGTGATAATGTGACCAAAGCATCATACAAACAGTGAAAGTTTGACCAAACCACCACTGAAACAGTGATAATGTGACCAACGTACCATAGAAACGGTGAAAGTGTGGCCAGATCACCATTAAAACAGTGGTTTTGTGACCTAAGCATCATAGAAACAGTGAAAGTGTGACCAAATCACCATTGAAACAGTGATAATGTAATCAAATTACCATGAACATAGTGGATTTCTGACCAAAGCACCATTGAAATAGTGATAATGTGACCAAAGCACCATAGATACGGTGAAAGTGTGATCAAAGCATCATTGAAACTGTGATAATGTGACCAAAGCACTATAGACACAGTGAGATTGTGACCAAAGCACCATTGAAACAGTGATAATGAGTGCAAAGTGCCATATACACAGTGAAATTGTGACCAAAGCACCATGGAAACAGTGATAATGTGACCAAAGCACATATACACAGTGAAACTGTGACAAACGCACCATACAAATAGTGGTCATATGACTTAAGAACCAATGACACACTAAAAGTGTAACCAAAGCACCATTGGAACAATGGTAAGGTGACCTAAGCACCATAGACACAGTGAACGTGTGACCAAAGCACCATTGAACAAGACATAATATGACCAAAGCACCATAAACAAAATAAAAGTGTGACCAAAGCACCATTGAAAAAGTGATCGTATGACCAAAGTACCATAGACACGATGTTAATATGACCAAAGCTCCATCGAAAGAGTGCTCATGTGACCTAGGCACCATAGACGCATTGATAGTGTGACCAAAGCATCATTTACTAGTGATAGTGTGACATAAGCACCATACACAAAGTGAAATTGTGACCAAAGCACCATTGAAACAGTGACAATGTAGCCTAAGCATCATAGACACAGTGAAACTGCGACCAACACACCATTGAAACTGTGATGATGTGACTTAAGAAAGATAGAAACAATGAACATGTGACCAAAGCACCATTGAAATAGTGACAATGTGACTAAAGCACCATAGAGATAGAAAAATCTGACTAAAGTAGCATTGAAACTGTGATAATGTAACTTAAGCACCATAGACACAGTACAATTGTAACCAAAAGACCATTGAAACAATGATATTGTGACCTAAGCACCATCGCCATTGTGACGAAAGCACCATTGAAGCATTGATAATGTGACCAAAGCACCATAGACAAACAAAGTGTTACCAAAGAACAATTGAAACACTGATCATGTGACCTAAGTACCAAAAATATAGTGAGAGTGTGACCAAGGCAGAGATGAAAAAGTTATAATTTGACCTAAACACCTAGACACGGTGAAGGTGTGACTGGAGCACCACCAAAACAGTGATAATGGGACCTAAGCACCATATGCACAGTGAAATTGTGACAAAATTACCATTGAAACAGTGATAATGTGTTCAATGCACCATTGAAACAGTCATAATGTGACATAAGCATTATATACATAGTGAAATTGTGACCAAAATACCACTGAAACAGGGATGCTGTGACATACGCACCATAGGCAAAAAAAAACAGTGACCAACGCACCATCCAAACGGTGATAATGTTACCTAAAGACCATAGACACAGTGAAATTATGACCAAGGCACCAATACAATACCGATACTGTGACGTAAGCACCATACACGCAGTACACGTGTGACAAAAGCACCATTAAAATAGTGATAATGTGACCTAAGCACCACATACACCGTAAAGGTGAGACCAAGGCACCATTGAAACAGTGATAATATGACCTAAGCACCATGGACGCAGTGAAAGAATGACCGAAGCAACATCGAAGTAGTGATAATATGACCAAAGCACCATAGACACATAAAAGTGTGACCAACAAACCATTAACACAGTGATAATATGACCTAAAATTCATAGACACGGTGATAGTGTGACAAAAGCACCAATGAAATAGTGATAATGTGACAAAATCACCATAACAACAGTGAAACTGTGACCACTGCACCATTGAAACAGTGCTTGTGAGACCAAAGCACCATAGACAAAGTGAAATAGTGACAAAAGAACCATTGAAACAGTGCTAATTTGACCTCAGCACCATAGACACTGTGAAAGTGTGTCCAACGCACCATTGAAACCGTAACAATGTGACCTAAGTACCATAGACACAATGAAGATGTGACCAAAAGACCATTCAAACAGTGATAACGTCACCTAAGCACCATAGACACAGTGATAGTGTGACCAAAGCACCATAGACACAGTAAACTTGTGACCAAAGCACCGTTGAAACAGTGATAATGTGACCAAAGCACCATAGACATAATTGTGACCAAAGCACCATTCCAAGAGTGATAGTGTGACCAAAGCACCATGGACACAATAAAAGTGTGACCAACGTACCATTGAAACAGTGATAATGTGACCTAAGTCCTGTATACACCGTGAACGTGTGACCAAAGCACCATTGAAACGGCAATAAATTGACTAAAGCACCATAGACACAGTGAATGTTTGACCAAAGCATCATTGAAACAGTAATAATGTGACCTAGGAACCATGGACATAGTGAAAATGTTTGACAAAATTATCATTGAAACAGTGATAATGTGACAAAATCACCATAGACAAAGTGAAAGTGTGAGCAAAGAACCATTGAAACTGTGATAATGAGACCAAATCCCCATAGACACAATAAAAGTGTGACAAAGGTACCATTGAAACAACGATAACATGACCTAAGCACCATAGACAAAATGAAAGTGTCACCAAAGCACCATTGAAACAGCGATAATGTGACCAAAGCAACATAGACACGGTGAAGGTGTTACCAAAGCACCATTGAAACAATGATAATGTGAAAAAAGCACCATACACACAGTGAAAGTGTGACCATCACACCATTACAATAGTGATATTGTGACCAAATCACCACGGACACATACAACTGTGACCAAAGCACCACCAAAACCGTGATAGTAACACCTAAGCACAATAGACACAGTGAACGTGTCACCAAAGCACCCTTGAAACAGTGATAATGTGACCTTAGCACCATAGACATTGTGAAAATTTGACCAAAACACCATTAAACCAGTGATAATGTGAGCTAAGGACCGTAGACACAGTGAAGGTATGACCAAAAAACCATTGAAACAGTGATAATACAACCAAAGCACCATAGACGAAGTGAAAGTGTGACCAAAGTACCACTAAAATAGTAATTGTGTGATTTAGACACCATAGCCACAGTAAAAGTACGACCAAAGCACCAATGAAACATTGATAATGAGACTTACATATCATAAACATAGTGAATGTGTGACCAAAGCATTATTGAAACAGTGATAATTTGACAAAAGTACCATAGAAACTGTGAAGGTGTGACCAAAGAACAGTTGAAAAAATGATAATGTGAGCTAAGCACCATAGACATAGTGAATTTTTGACAAAAGCACCATTCAAACAGTGATAATGTGACCTGCGTACCATGGACACATGAAAATGTGACCAAAGCACCATTGAAACAATGATGATGTGACCTAAGCACTATAGATAAAGTGAAAGTGTGACCAAAGGACCATTGAAGTAGTGATAATGTGACCAACGCACCAAAGACACAATGAACGTGGGACCAAAATACCAGTAAGACAGTAATAATGTGACCAATGCACCAGAGACAAAGTGAAGGTGTGACCCAAGCACCATTTGAACAGAGATAATGTGACCTAAGCACAATAGACATATTGGGAATGTAACCAAAACACCATGGAAACAGTGATAATGTGACCAAAGCACCATAGACACAATGAAAGCGTGACCAAAGCACCATTGAAACGATGATAATGTGACCTAAGCACCATACAGTGTTACCAAAGAACAATAGAGACCGTGATAATGAGACCAAAGCACCATAACCACAGTGGAATTGTGACCAAAGTACCGTTGAAACATTCAATATGTGACCAAAACACCATTCACACTGAAAATGTGATCAACGCACCATCCTAACAGTGATAATGTGACCTAAGCACTATAGAAACAGTCAAAGTGTGACCAAACCACCATTGAGATAGTGATAATGTGACCAAAGCACTATAGACACAAAAAAGTGTGACCAAAGCAGCACTGAGACAGTGATACTATGACCAAAGCACAATAGACACCATAAAAGTGTGACCAAAGCACCATTGAAACAGTGACAATGTGACCTAAGCACCATGCAAAAAGTGAACGTGTGACCAAAGCACTATTGAAACAGTGATAATATGACCTAAGGACCATAGGCATAGTGAAAATGTTGTTAAAGCACCATTAAAACAGTGATAATGTGACCAGTGCACCATAGACACACTGAAAGCGCAATCAAAGTGCCATTGAAACAGTAAACATGTGACCTTAGCACCATAGAAAATGTGACAAACTCACCAATGAAACAGTGATAATGTGCCCTACGCACCATAGACACAGGAAACGTGTGACCAAAGCACCATTGAACCAATGATAATGTCACCAAATCACCATAGGCACATAAACGTGTGACGAAAGCACCATTGAAACAGTGACAATGTGACCAAAGCACCATTGACACAGTGAGAGTGTGACCAAAGCACCATGAAACAGTGATAATGTAACATAAGCACCATAGACACAGTGAAGGTGTGACCAAACCACCATGCAAATAGTGGTAGAGAGACCTAAGCACCATAGACACAGTGAAAACATGACCAAGGCACCATTGAAACAGTGATGATATGACTGAAGCAACATAGACACCATATGTGTGTGACCAAAGCACCGTTGAAACAGTGATATTGTGACCTTAGTACCATGGGACAGTGATAGTGTTACCAAAGCACCATATAAAGAGTGTTAATGTGACCTAAGCACCACAGACACAGTGAAGGAACGACCAAGGCACACTTGAAATACTGGTCATGTCACCTGAGCACTATAGACAGTGAACTCTGGACAAAAAAATCATTTTAACAGTGATAATGTGGCCAAAGTACCATAGATACAGAGAAAGTGTAACCAAAGCACCATTGAAAAAGTGATAATGTGAAAAAAGCACCACATACATGTGAACATGTGACCAAAGCACTATTGAAACAGTGATAATGTGACCTAAGCACTACAGAAACAGTGAAAGTGTGACCAAAGCATCATTACATAAGTGAATATAAGACCTGAGCACCATACACACAACTAACGCGTGACCAAATCACAATTGAAATAGTGAGAATGTGAAAAAAACACCATGCGCACAGTGAAAGTGTGATCAAAGCACCATGGAAACTGTGATAATGTGACCAAATCACCATAGATTTAAAAAATGGTGTATTCAAAGCAAGACTGAAACTGAGATAATGTGACCAGAGTACCATAGACACAGTAAACGTAAGTCCAAAGCACCTTTAAAACAGTGATAATGTGAGCTAAGCACCATGAACACAGTGGATGTGTAACCGAAGCACCATTGAAACAGTAACAATGTTACCAACGCACCATAGACATTGAAAGTGTGAGACACGCACCACTGAAACAGTGATAATGTAAACAACAAACCATAGGCCCAGTGGAAGTGTGACCAAAGCACCATTGAAATAGTTATAAAAGAGACCTAAGCACCATAAACATAGTGAAATTATGACCAAAGCACCATTGAAAAAATGATAATGTGACAAAAGCACCATAGACACGGAGAAAGTGTGACCAAAGCACCATTGAAAAAGTAGTAAAGAGACCTAAGCATCAAAGACAGAGTGAAATAATGACCTACGAACCATTGAAACAATGGTAATGGGATCAAAGCACCATAGACATAGTGAACGTACGACCAAATCATCATTAGAGTAGTGATCATGTGACATAAGGACCGTAGACAGAGTTAAAGCGTGACCAGAGCACAATTGAAACATCAGTAATGTCACCTAAGCACCATAGACACAGTGAACATTTGACAAATGCACCATTGAGACAGTGATAATCTGACCTAAGAACTATTGACACAGGGCACATGTGACCAAAGTACCATTGAAACAGTGATAATGTGATCAAAGCACCGTAAACATAGTGAACTAGTTGCCAAGTAACCATTGAAACTGTGATAATGAGACTAAAGTACCATGGACACTGTGAATGTGTGTCCAAGGCACCATTGAAACAGTGATAATGTGATCAAAGCATCGTACAAACAATAAAAACATGTGACCTACGCACCATTGAAACAATGATAATGTGAAAAAGGCACCATAGACACATGAAAGTGTGACCAAAAAAACCTTTGAAGCAGTGATAACATGACCTAAGCACCATAGACACGGTGAAAGCGTGACCAAAGCACCAGAAAAACACTAAAAATGTGACCAAAGCACCATAGACATCGTGAAAGTATGACCAAAGCACCATTGAAACTGTGATAATGAGACCAAAGCACCATAAACACAGTGAAAGTATGGTCAAAGCACCATTGAACCACTGATAATGTGACATAAGCACCATAGACACAGTGAAGGTGTGACCAAAGCACCATTGAAACAGTGATAACGTGGCCAAATGACCATAGACAAAGTGAAACTGTGACCAAAGCACAATTGAAACTGGGATAATGTGACCTAAGCTCCACAGACATGGTGAAAGTGTGACCATAGCACCATTGAAAGACTGTTAATGTGACCTAAACACCACAACCACAGTAAAAGAATGACAGAGGCACAATTAAAACAGTGATAATGTGACCTAAGCACCATAGACACAACAAAAGTGGGACCAACAGACCATTGAAACAGTGATAATGTAAACCAAGAACCATGGAAACAGTGAAAGTATAAACAATGCACCATTGAACTAATTGTAATGTGACACACGTAGCATAGACACTGTGAAAGTGTGACCAAAGCACCATTAAAAAGGCGATAAAGAAACCTAAGCACCATAGACACAGTGGAAATATGACCTAAGCACGATTGACACAATGATAATGGAACCAAAGCACCATAAACATAGTAAAAGTGTGACCAAATCACTTTTGAAACAGTGATAACGTGACCTAAGCACCATAGACAGTTAAAGTATGACCAAAGAACCATTGAAACAATAATGATGTGACCTAAGAACCATAGAAATGGTGGAATTGTGACCAAATCACCATTAAAACATTGATTATGTGACCAAAACACCATAGGCACAGTGGAAGAGTGACCAAACCATCATTGAAACAATGATAATGTGACCTAAGCACCATAGACACAGTGAAAGTGTGACGAAAGCACCATTGAAACAGTGATAATGTGACATAAGCACCATAGACACAGTGGAAGTGTGACCAAAGCATTGTTCAAACAATGATAATGTGACCTAAGCACCAAAGACATAGTCAACCTGTTATTAAACGACCATTGAAACAGTATTAATGTGACCCAAGCACTAAAGACACAATGAACGTGTGGCCAAAGCACAATTGAAATTGTGATAATGTAACAAAAGCACCATAGAGACAGTGAAGGAATGACTAAAACACCATTGAAACAATGATAATGTCACCAAAGCATTATAGACACAGTGAAAGGGTGACCAAAGCATCTTCAGTATAGTGATAATGTGACCCAAGCACCATAGACACAGTGAAAGTATGACCAAAGCACTATTGAAACAGTGATAATGTGACCTAAGTACAATAGACCCAGTGAAAGTGTGACCAAAGCACCATTGAAAAAGTGATAATGTGACCTAAGCACCATAGACACAATGAAAGTGTGAGCAAAGCACCATTGGAGCAGTGATAATGTGACCTAAGCACCATAGACATGGTGGAAGTGTAACCACAGCACCATGAAAACAGTGATAATGTGACCTCAGCACCCCTGATACAATGGAATTGTGACCAAAGCACCATTGAAACAGTGATAATGTGACCAAAGAACCGTATAAAAAGTGAAAAGGTTACCAAAGAACCATTGAAAGAGTTATAATGTGGTGTAAATACTATAGAAACAGTAAACGTGTGACCAAAGAACCATTGAAACAGTGATAATGTGACCTATGCTCCAGAGACACAATGACAGTGTGACCAACGCACAATTGAAAGTGTGATAATGTTACAAAATCATCACACACACAGTGCAAGTGTGACCAAAGCACAATCGAAATAGTCATTATGTGACCAAAGCACTATAGACACAGTGAAAGTGTGACCAAAGCACCAGGGAAACAGTGATAATGTGGCCAAAATACCATAGACACCGTGAAATAGACCAACGCATCATAAAAATAGTGATAATATGAGCTAAACACCATGGACACACTGGAAGTGTGACCAAACACCATAGAAATAGTACAAATGTATCCAAAGCACCATACACAAAGTGAAAGTGTGACCAAAGGACCATTGAAACAGTGATAACATGACCTAAGCACCATAGTCAAAGTGAAAGTGTTACCAAAGCACCATTGAAACAGTGATAATGTAACTTAAGTACCATAAACAGAGTGAAAGTGTGACAAACGCACCATTGAAACAGTGAGATTGTGACCTAAGCACCATAGACACAATGAAGGTGTGTCCAAAGTACCATTGAATCAGTGATAGTGTGACCTAAGCGTCAGATTCATAGTGAAAGTGTGACAAAAGTAGCATTGAAAAGTGATGATGTAACCAAAGCAACATAGACATATAAACTTGTTACCAAAGCACCATTGAAACAGTGATAATGTGACCAAAGAACCATAGACACAGTGAAAGTGTGACAAAAACACCATTGAAACAGTGATAATGTGACCAAAGCACCATGACAACGTGAAAGTGTGACCAAAGCACCATTGAAACAGTGATGATGCGACCTAAGCACCATAGACAATGTGAAAGTGTGACAAAAGGACCATTGAAATGTTGACAATGTGACCTAAGTACCATGGACTCGGTGTGAATGTGACCAAAGCACCATTGGAAGAGTGAAATTGTGACCTAAGCACCAGAGACACAGTGAAAGTGTGACCAAACACCATTGAAACAATGATATTGAGACCAAAGCACCATAGGCACAGTGAAGGTGTGACCAAAGTACCATTAAAACAGTGATAGTGTGACCTAAGCACCATAGACACGCTGAAAGTCTGAACAAAGCGCCATTGACAAAGTGATAATCTGATCAAAGCACCATAGACACAGCAAAATTGTCTAGAGCACAATTGAAACAATGTTAATGTAACCTCGGTACCATAGTCACGGTGAAATTGTGACCAAAGCACCATTGAAACAGCAATAATGTGACCAAAGCACCTTTGACACTGTGAAACGGCGACCAAAGTACCATTGACACAGTAATAATGGAACCTAAGCACCATAGACACAGTGAAATTGTGACCAAAGAACCATTGAAACAATGATAATGTGATTAAAGCACCAAAGACACACTAAAAATGTGACCAAAGTACCATTGAAACAGTGATAATGTGACATAGCACCACAGATACAGTGAAGATGTGACCAAAGTACCATTGAAACAGTAATATTGTGACATAAGCACCATAGACATAGTGAAATTACACCCAAAGCACCATTGAAACAGTGATAATGTGACCAAAGCACCATAGACAAAGTGAAAGTGTGAGCAAAGCACCATTGAAACAGTCAGAATGTGACTAAATCTGCATAGACACAGTAGAAGTGTGACCAATGCACCATTGAAATAGTGATAATGTGACCAAGGTACCATAGACATAGAGACGTTGTGACTAAAGCACAATATACACGGTGATAATGTGACCTAAGCACCATCAAAACAGTGAAATTGTGACAAAAGAACAATTTGAAGAGTGATCATATGATCAAAACACTGCAAACACACAAATGTTTGACCAAAGCACCATTGAAGTAGTGATAATGTGACCTAAGTACTACACACAAAGTGAAATTATGACCAAAGCACCATTGAAACAGTGATAATGTGACCAAAACACCATAGATGCAATAAACGTGTGATCAAAGCACCATATAAACAGTGGTAATGTGACCTAAGCACCATAGACACAGTGAAAGAGTGACCAAAGCACTCTTGAAACAGTGATAATATAATGAAAGAACCAAAGGCATAGTTAACGAGTGACCAAAGCACCATTGACAGAGTGATGACGTTATCTAAGCACTAAAGTTATAGTAAAAGTATGACCAAAGCATCATTGAAGCAGTGATAATGTGACCTAAGCACCATAGGCACATTTAAAGTGTGACCAAAGCACTATTGAAACAGTGATAATGTGACATACAAACTATAGACACAGTGAAAGTTTGACCAAAACACCATTGAAACAGTGATAATGTAACCAAAGCACCATAGACATAGTGAAATTACACCCAAAGTACCATTGAAACAGTGATTATGTGACCAAAGCACCATATACAGAGTGAAATTGTGAGCAAAGCACCATTGAAACAGTGAGAATGTGACCAAAGCACCATAGACACAGTAGAAGTGTGACCAACTCACCATTGAAACAATGATGATGTGACCTAAGCACCATAGACACTGTGAAAGTGTGTCCAAAGCACCATTGAAAGGGTGAGAAAGTGACAAAAGAACCATGGATACAGTGAGACTGTGATAATGTGACCTAAGCAATATAGACACAGTGAAAGTGTGACCAAAGCACCTTAGAATCAGCGATAATGTGAGCAAAGCACCATACACATAGAAAATATGTGACCAAAGTACAATTGAAATAGTGATAATGTGACCCAAGAACAATAGGCACAGTGAACGTGTGACCAAAGCAGCATTTGAACACTCATAACATGACCAAAGCAATATAGACACATGAACCTTTGACCAAAGCACAATTGAAACAGTGATAATGTGACATTAGCACCATAGACACAGTGAAATTGTGACCAAAGCACCATTGAAACAGTGATGATGTGACACAAGCACCATAGACACAATGAATGCATGACCCAAGCACCATTGAAACAGTGATGATGTGACCAAAGTACCATAGTCACAATGAAAGTGTGACCAAAGTACTATGGAAACAGTGACAATGTGACCGAAGCACCATACACAGAGTGAAGGTGTGACCAAAGCACCATTGAAATAGCAATAATGTGACCGAAGCACTATGGACACTGTGAACGTGTGACCAAAGCAACATTGAAATATTGAGAATGTAACCAAAACTAATAAACACAGTCTAATTGTGACCAAAGCACCATTGGAACAGTGATAATGTGACTAAAGCACCATAGACACCATGAAATTGTGACCAAAGTACCGTTAAAACAGTGCTAAGGTGACCAAAGCACCATAGACACAATAAAGGGATGACCAAAGCACCAATGAAATAGTGATCATGAGACCTAAGTACCATAGACACAATGAACGTTTGACCAGAGGACCATAAAAAAAGTGATAATATGACCAAAACACCATAGACACATAAAAATGTGACATAAGAACCATTGAAAGCAAGAGAACGTAACCTAAGGTCCATGTACACAGTAAAAGGGTGACCATGGCACCAATGAAATGGTGATCATGTGACCAAAGCACCATAGAAACAGTAAAAGTGTGACCAAAGAACCATCTTAACAATGATAATGTGACCAAAGCACCATAATTGAAGTGAACGTGTGACCAAAGCATAGTTGAAACAATGAAAATGTGACCTTAGCACTATAAACACAGTGAAGGTGTGACCAAAGCACCATTGAAAAAGTGATAATGTAACCGAAGCACCATAGACATAGTAAATGTTTGACCAAAGCACCATTGAAATACTTATAATGTGACCAAAGCACCATAGACACAGTGAACGTGTGACCAATGGACCATTAAAACAATGATAATGTGACCTAAGCACTATAGACATAGTGAAAGTGTGTTCAAAGTACCATTGAACCGTTGATAATGTGAGTCAAGCACCATAGACCATTGAAAGGTTGACCATAGCACCATTGAAACTGTGATATCGTGAATTGAACACCATAGAAACAGAGAATATGTGACCAAAGCACCATTGAAACAGTGATAATGTGACCAAAGCACCATACACACAGTGAAAGTGTGACCAAAGCACAGATGAAATAGTGATAATGTGACCAAAGTACCATATACAGTGAAAGTGTGACCAAAGTACCATTGAAACAATGACAATGTGACCAAAGCACCATACACACAGTGAAACGGTGACCAAAGCGTCATTTAAACAATAATTATGTGTCCTAAGACCATAGACATAGTGGAAGTATGACCAAAGCACCATTGAGATAGTGATAATGATACCTAGGCAACACAGACACAGTGAATGTGTAACCAAAGCACCATTGATAACGTGACCCAAGCACTATAAACACAGAGAAAGTGTGACCAACGCACCATTGAAGCATTGATAATGTGACCTTAGCCCTATAGACACGGTGTAAGTGTGACCAAAACAGCATTCAAATAGTGAGAATGTGACCGAAGTACCATACACCCACTCAAAGTATGATCAAAGCACCATTGAAACAGTGATAATATGACCACAGTCCATGACACACTGATATTGTGACAAAACCACCACTGACACAGTGATAATGTCACCTAAGCACCATAGACACAATGAAATGTGACCAAAGCACACCATTGAAACAATGATAATAGGATTTAAGCAATCCGTGTTGGTTCTTGTCTTCTATTTTGTACATTCGGTACTTCCACTAAATAGGTTGTTTTCCATATGCCTCACCCGAGGTACTCGTGGAGGGGATCGCCCTCATGGAAGACATCCGACAAACAACCATGATAGTAGATACCACTGCGGTGACATCCAAAATTGTATTATACTTGCGTTCAGTGATGTACTTCAATTGAACCATCCCCAAAACCAAGGAACTTAAGTCGCTTCACCATGACCATTCGGGTAAGTGAAGTATGGTTCGACAATACCGTAGTCATTTTGATCCCTCTCGGAGGCTGGTTTTGTTCCAACAAAGTGGATGTTGGATATTTTGTTTTCAAATCGATATCCCATAGGTGGTGCTATACCATATCTTTGGCATCATCAGAATTCATCCACATGATGTTTGAAGAGTGTAACATACACGACTAGTGTACCGTTTCACGATACCATCAACTTTGAGGCGTTTCTGAAAACATCGGAAGAACCTGATGAGAAATATCATTTCTCAAGGCAGATCTTGAGGAATCATTTTACATAAATATTTATTTACAACATACTGGTCGTTATTTTGTTTCAATGTTGATTATGACTTGGTATGTGGTCGGTTGGACCACCATGATGTAGGTACTAACACACTGGTAGCTAAAAGCTATCGGCTTATAGATCATCTCCATGGTCATACGTTTTGAACGCAAAATCATAGACCTTGACGTAATCCCAACAATGTCGTAGCTGGTTTGTAGAAATCTATGAGATTGTCATAGTACTATGGAGCACCGTTAGTAGAGAATGAATGTCACTTGTTTTCTTTGAAATGATTTTCACCAAACTCTGGGTGAACGCATGTCACTGACATTGGTTCACATACTTTTGTCTATCAATATCCATGACATGTTCACTCTTCAAGTGGTGATAGACTGAAGGTATCGCCTTCACATTTGTTCACTTTCAGCATTCGGTGGATCACATCATACACCCAAATTGACTCTTGCGATCTTCGACCACCGCACTGCGGTGTCTTAAATTGTTGAGGATCCACATAAGAGTCTTTTTCCCTCTCTGGTGCTCTTATAGCCCCACTGAAATTGATCTTTGTCCTTTGAACATGGTTTTTGGTACACGCATGTACCTTTTTCTTGTCGGTATCGTTTGGGTACCACAATTTGTATCCATCACTCACCAAGTGATAGGGATCCAATGGTTTTTCCATTGAATATTTATTCAAGCGCATCATCCTTGACACGTATAATCATGGACCGATGTTTGTATTGGCCATGAATAATGATGTACGGAACCACCAAAAGGAACTGATGCATCTAGCACACACTGTGCACAGGCAGCGCGCTAGCAATCCTCAAGTGTTGGAGTCAGCGTGCTAACAAAACCAGGTCAGTTTTATAACTCATGACATAGTCATGACATGGACTTAGTCATGAAACGATCGCATTTGCCTTTGAACATTGCAGCACAATGGGACATGCGACTGTCGTAGCACATGTCCTATGCCCACCAAACCAATTATCTGGTACAATGGTGTCACCATTCTTATCCAAAACAGAAGCTGATATTGTCAGCCAGTTCAAATGGTAAAGTACTGTTGTGATCATTTGTCTGTCCAACTTATTCATAACTGGGTGTCATGATTGACGCATCAACACTTAGTGGATAAGGGGTTTTTCCATGTCGTGCATGTATTCCACGAATGCCGTGTACCCAACTTCATGTGGTTGAGGTTCAATGGCATGAATTGCATACCATGATCCATTGAAAAGTGGGTTGTCTCTGGTGCTTGGTCATGCACGCTGACCCCTTGTGGTCATGCAAGCCATGCATCTTTTGGAAATGGTGCTTAACCAACTGGGCTCTTGTAGGACGTTCCATCTATGGACAGGTAGGAGTTCATCCACATGTAGCATAGTCCAATTATGAGGAAATCGTCCTTGTCACGCGTGATTTATCTGTTAAAGTTTGTTCGTAATTCTTTTGGAAGTACCTTATCATGCTGTTATCGGCAGGGGAATTTTTTTAACTTCCAATTGTTGTCACTATCAGTGTTGACCGGGGTCGATGTGTTTTTGTTACACCGTTTGGGCATACATCTGATCTCCACAGCCGTATGTGATTGTTTCTAGCCATGCCTGTTGGTTCTCCATTTCAAGGATTTGACAGTATGACCATCCTCAGCTTTGTCAAGATGCATTGCAAACATCAAACGATGTCTTTTTGGCATTTCCAATAGTGTGCTTGAAACACTTGCCCATTAAACCACTCTGCGCATAGATCATATGCTTTTTTCTGGTGGTCTATCGTCATGATGAGGCAACGATTGGCTATTTCTTGCTAGTTGACAAAACGGGGTGCAATCAGCACCCATGTTATCGATGCAATCGACATCTTATAACATGTGTTGTACCATCCACATTAGCATAGCCAGTCCAATCGGAACTCATGGCCATAGTGCATTCAACACTCGCATCAATGGTGCAATTGGCACCCATGACAAAAGTGCAACCAACAGCTTTTGTCAATTGTGCAATTGGCATTCATGACAACGGTGCATTCAACACTCATGTAAAGTATTTCACCGACGCACTCGTAGGTCATAAATTCAACGCTCATGGCAAGTATGTGTTTGGCACTCCTGTGAATGCTATATTTGCATCTCTCATGCTAGTCATGCTCCAGCAACCAGCACTTAACCATCGACCATCACGCGTGGATTTCCACCATCGCGTTTGTATTCTGGGTGTGATCGGCGCTCACATTCTGGTTTTGTCCAAAACCATTTAGAGATGACTTATCCAACATTCTTGGTACAATCGACACCCACGTGGATACACAATATGCATTTGTTGTGGTCATTGCTCCATAGACCATGAGCAGGGCGTTCGGCACTAGCATCATGGATGTGTCTGGCATCCATGATCAAAGTGCAACTGGCACATTTTCACTGGTGTGGTCGACACTGAAAACTTTTGCAACCAGCACTTGTACTATTGCCAGTAGTCCAATCTGTACTTACGTTGATGACGTGGCCGATGTCCGTATAAACATGCAATCAACACTCTTTTAATGCAGCTCGCACATTTTGCATTGTTGCGATAAGTAGATGAGTGGTTGAGTGGTCGAAGCACGTTCAGTGCCTTGATTTCTTGCAATCAAGAAGCCATCTTCATTCACATCACCGTTTTCATTCTCTAACCCGGTGTATGCCACTACGGTCATTCCTCATAAACAGTATTGTCCAACACATAAACATCCCGCATTGAGCCATGTCGTGGCTTTCCAACGGCCACCCAGTTTGGGTCTTTTATTCCATTGGCTGTCCCAAACTTTGAGATTAACCCACAAGAATGTAGGCACTGCCGCTGCCCAGCTTCTTGCATTGAAGTGTTTCTAAGTCAATTTCGTTCACAGCACGGATAAGTGTCAGTTTTCCTCCCTTTGTGGTTTGGAATGGACAACAAAAGAAAATCAGGACTCCTGATTTTGATTTAAGAGCTCGACCAGAGATTATAGTTTATTTTTTGTCTCAAAACCCATGGTCAACTTGACCACACACTCGGGTTCGACCACAAACGTTTCACCATTTCAGACATTTTAAAATGGTTCACATAGGATTCCTCAACTTTAGAATTCATGAAAAATGAACGAGTTTCCATCAGCCCTACTCATCGGAGTCGCCTCACGACTCCGCCCTCAATAGCAGCAGCAGCAACACCAAGGTGGCAACAGCGACTACAGTCGTATCACCCACCCTAACTGTAGGACCTGGCCTAGGAAGGATGTGTACTTAGGACATTGTACGTTCCTCATATAGCTAACCCTTTGTGGTTCTTTGGGCTCTGCCCCTCATGCCGCCGCTATCACTCATCTTTCATCAATCTTCATTCATCATTCTTCATCATCAGCTCGCTCCACTCATCATCAAGCCTCAGCTCATTGCTTCCGTATTCACTTCAGCTCTACGCTCTCACTCAGCTTGCCATATCTCACTGTCATCTGGATCAAGGCCTCCAGTTGCAACTTTCATACGTGAACTTTAACCAGGTCTGGACTGAGTGATTGCCACATCCTCTCAACTCCTCAAAACATGGACTTCGCTATTCATTCGTAAGCCTTACGCCAAAGTGGCTGTCAACAGTGCTCAGTCGCTTCCTCTCTGTCGCACTGCTGCCATTAGCAACCCGTCCGCAATCTGCAGTTTCCCCGATCCTTCTTTGAACTCAGTTGCATTCATCCTTGTGCCTCTGCCAGCCTCCCCAACATCCTGAGACAAAGCGCCATTGAAACAGTGATAATGTGATCTAAGCACCATAGAAACAGTGAGACTGTCACAAAAGCACCATTGAAACAGTGGTAGTGTAACATAAACACCCTTGACACAGTGAAAGTGTAACCAAACCACCATTGAAAAAGTGATAATGTGACTAAAATATTTTAGACATAGTAAACATGTGCCCAAAGCACCATTGAAACAGTGGTGATATGACCTAAGCACCATAGACACACTGGACGCGTGACCAAAGCAACATTGAAACAAATATAATTTGACCGATGTACCATGGAAACAGTGAAAGTGTGACCATAGTGTCAGAATAATCTTCACTGGTCACAAGGCTGACCCCGGGTTCTGCACTCCTGGTTTATGGGGATCCTTGTCCAAGACAACCTTTGGGTGAAAAGAAAATATCCAAGTGTGCTTGGATCCAGGCACCAACAATCTTGACCTCGCACTGGCCAGGATGGCCACGACATCTGCATGGAAGTGATTGGAGGATCGCACCACTCAGCGGATCCAGGGCACCGGCCCACGATCATGTGACGACAATCACCGGCCGACCACGTACCGGCGCCGACAGGAGTAACGTTGGTCTTGCCAGCGCAGGACACACCAACCCACGGCTAGGACCCCACTACAAGACAACAAGTGAAGACCGCACATCTGACGCGACGCAACAACCCAAGTCAAGGAATAGCCGTTGTCGTGCGTGGAGTCACAGTGCGACTCCACCCATAGCAGCGGCAGCAACAGCAGCACGGTGTCTTCGTCTGCACCTCTCGCACCGCCCACCATAAACACCTAGGTCCTCAAGTGCACTAGAGACTAGAGCTAGTACTTAGTCTCCATGTTCTCCTAGTTGTAATCAACCCTTTGTGGTTCTTCGGGCTCTGCCCCTCTTGCCACCGCTATCAATCATCCTTATTGTTACATCATCTTTCATCTCGCTTTGCCCATTATCAATCAATATCGCAATCATCATGAGCTGTCAGCTCGTCGCTTCCGTATTCACTTCAGCTCCTCACACTCAGTGTTTCAACCCGCTTGTCGTATCTGCCTATCATCTCGAGCAAGATCTCCAATCACAACTCACAGACGTGAACAGCAACCAGGTGCAACCTTGTCATTTCCGTGTCTAGTCAACTCCACACAGTGAGGATTGTCACTATCGTTCCATAAGACTTGTGTCACATTACCTTCCAGCAGTACTCCTTCGATTCCTCTCTCTTGCACTACTGATGTCAGCACATCGTCAGCACTCCGGAACGTCGCTGATCCTTCTCCGTACTCAATCACAGCCATCTTTTGGGCTCCAGAAACCTCTCCAAAATCCTGAGACATAGCAGCATTAAAACAGTGGTAATATGACCGACGCACCAAAGACACAGTGAAAGTGTGACCAAAGCACAATTAAATCACTGATTATTTCACCTAAGCACCATAGAAAAAGTGAAAGTGTGACCAAAGCACCATTGAAGCAGTGATAATGTGACCTAAGCACCACACACACGGTGAAATTGGGACCAAAGGACCATCAAAATAGTGAGAATGTGACAAAAGTATCATAGACCTGGTAAGAATGTCACCAAAAGCACCGTTAAAACAGTAATAATATGAACTAAGAACCATATACACAGTAAACATGTGACCAAAGCACCCGTGAAACAGTGATAATGTAACAAAAGCACCATTAAAACAGTGATAATGAGACATAAGCACCAGAAACACAGTGAGAGTGTGACCAAAGCACCATTGAAACAGTGAGATTGTGACCAAATCACCATAGACACAGTGAAAGTGTGACCAAAGCACCATTGAAATAGTGATGACATGACCTAACCACTGTAGATTCAGTGAAAGGGTGCTCAAGCCACCATTGAAACAGTCATAATATGACCTTAGCACCATGGACACAATGAAAACGTGACCAAAGCACTATTGAAACAGTGATAATGTGACCTAAGCACTATATCACATTGAAAGTGTTACCAAAGGACCATTGAAACAGTGATAATGTCACCAAAAAACAATGAACATAGTAAAAGTGTCCAAAGCATTATTGAAATAGTGATAATGTGACCAATGCACCATAGACACAGTGAAAATGTGACCAAAGCACCATTGAAACAAAGATAATGTTACATTAACACCATATACACAGTGAAACTGTGACCAAAGCACCATTTACACAGTGATGGTGTGACCTAAGCACCATAGACATAGTGAACGTGTGACCAAAGCACCATTGAAATGGTGATAATGTGAACAATGCACCATAGACACATTGAACGTTTGACCAATGTACCATCAAAACAGTGATAATGTGACCTGAGCATCATACAGAGAGTGGAAGTGTGACCAAAGCACCATTGAAGCAGTGATAATGTGACCAAATCACCATAGACACATTGAAAGGTAGACTGAATCACCATTCAAACAGTGCTAATATGACCAAAGCACCATACACACATTGAAAGGGTGACTGAAGCACCTTTGAAACAGTTCTAATGTGACCTAAGCACCATAGACACGGTGATAGTGCAACAAAAGCACCATTGAAACAGTGATAATGTGACCTAAGCATCATGGACATAGTAAAAGAGTGACCAAAGCACCATGGACACAGTGAAATTATGACCACAGCACAATTGAAACAGTGATGACGTGACCTCAAGACTATAGACAGAGTAAAAGTGTGACCAAAGCACCATTTAAACGGTGATAACACGACAAAAACACCATAAAAAACAGTGAAGGTATGACCAACACATTATCAAAACAGTTATAACGTGACCTCAACACCATAGACAGAGTGAAAGGTTTACAAAAGCACCATTGAAATGGTGATAATATGACCTAAGCGCCATAGACATAGTGCAAATGTAACCAAAGCACTTTGGAAACAGTGATAACATGACCTAAGCACTATAAACAGAGTGAAAGTGTTACCAAAGCACCATCAAAACAGTGATAATGTGACCAAATGACCATAGTCACAGTGAAAGTGACCAAAAACCCATTGAAAAAGTAAAAATAAGACCATGCATCATAGAAACAATGAATATATTACCAAAGAACCATTGAAACAATGATAATGTGACCTAAGTACCATAGACATGATGAACGTGTGAACAAAGTACCACTACAATAGTGCCAATGTGACCACAACACCATAGACACAGTGAAAGTGTGACCTAAACACCATTGAATAGTGATAGTGTGACCTAAGCACCATGGACAGAGTGAAAATGTAGCCAAAGCATAATTGAAATAGTGAAAATGTGACCTAGGCACTATAGACATAGTGAAAGTGTCACCAAAGCACCATTAGAAAAGTGATAATGTGACCAGTGCACCATTGACACATTGAAAGAGTGACCAGAGCACCATGGAAACAGTGATGGTGTGAGCCAAGCACCATAGACATAGTGAAAGTGTGACCAAAGCACCATCAAAGTACTGATCATGTGAACTAAGCACCAAAGGTACATTGAAAGTGAGACCAAAGCACCGTGAGAACAGTGATAATGTGACCTAAGCACCATAGACACGGTAAAAGTGTGACCAAAGTGCCATTGAAGCAGTTATAATGTGACCTAAAAACTAACGACATATTGAACGTGTGACCAAAGCACCATTGAAACAGTGATAATGTGACCAAAGCAGCATAGACATGGTGAAAATATAACTCGAGCACCATTGGAACAGTGATGAAACAGTGATAATGTGACCAAATCACCATAGGCACGGTGAAAATGTGACCAAGGCACTGTTGTAACAGTGATAATGTGACCTACGCACCATAGCCACAGTGAAAGTATGATCAACGCACAATTGAAACAATGATAATGTGACCTAAGCACCATAGCCACAGTGAAAGTGTGACCAAAGCACAATTGAAACTGTGATAATGTGACCTAAGCACCATAGACTAGTGAAAGTGTGACTAAAGCACCATTGAAACAGTGATAATGTGACCAAAGCACCATAGCCTCAATGGAAGCGTGACCAAAGCACCATTGAAAGTGTGATGATGTGACCAAAGGACTGTGGACACAGTGAAAGTGTGACCAAATCGCCATTGAAACAATGATTATACTACCTAAGCACCATAGAAACAGTGAGAGTGTGACCAAATCACCATTGGCACAGTGATAATCTGACCAAAGTACCATAGACGCTGTGAAAGTGTGAACAATGCACCATTGAAACAATGGTAATGTGACCAAAGCACCATAGACACGGTGAAAGTGTGATCCAACTCCCATGGAAACAGTGACAATATGACTAAAGTACCGTAGACACAGTGAAAGTGTGAGTAAAGCACGATTGAAACAGTGATAATGTGACCTAAGCACCATAGGAACAGTGAAGGTGTGACCAAAGCACCATGGCAATAGTGACAATGTGACCTAAGACCAAAAGACACAATGAAAGGGTGACCAAAGTACCATTGAAATAATGCTAACTTGACCAAAGCACCATAAACAGAGTGTAAGATTGATGAAAACACCATTGAAACAATGATTATGTGATCTAAGCACCATAGACACAAGGAAAGTGTGTCCAAAGTACCATTGAAACAAATGTAATGTGACCTCATACCCATAGACACATTGAAAGTGTGACCACAGCGCAATTGGAATAGTGATAATGTGACCTAAGCACCATAGAAAAAGTGAAAGTGTGACCAAAGTAGCATTGAAACAGTGATAATGTGACCTACTCACCATAAAGACAGTGAAATTGTGACCAACGCATTATTGAAACATTGATAACATGACCTCAGCATATAAGACACAGTGAAAGTGTGAGTAAAGCAACATTGAAATTGTGACAATGTGACTAAAGCACCATAGACAATGAAAATATGACCAAAGCAACATTGAAACAAAGCAAATGTGACCAAAGCACCATAAACACAGTGAAAGTGTGACCAAAGCACCATTGAAAGACTGATAATGTTACAAAAGCACAATGGACACTGTGATATTGTGACCAAAGAACCATCGGAACAGTGACGCCGTAACCCAAGCACTATAGGCAAGGTGAAAGTGTGACCAAAGCCCCATTGAAACAGTGATAATATGACCTAAGCACCATGGACACAGTGAAAGTGTGAAGAAAGCACTGTTGAAATAGTTATAACATGACCTATGCACCATTAAGATCATGACAATGTGACCAAAGAACCATAGACATAGTGAAAGTATGATCAAAGCACCATTGAAACAGTAATACTGGGACCTAAGCAATATAGACACGATGAAAATGTGACCAAAGCACCATTGAAACAGTGATGTTGTGACATAAGCATTATATTCACAGTGAAAGTGTGACAAAATCACCATTGAAACATTGATTATGTGACCTAAGCACTATAGACGTAGTGGAAATGTGACCAAAGCACCGTTGAAATAGCAATATTGTGATCGAAGCACCACAGACACAATGAAAGGTTGACCAAAGAACCATAGACACAATGAAAGTGTGATCAAGGCACCATTGAGCAAAGATAATGGGACCAGTGTACCATATACACAGTGAATGTGTGACCAAAGCACCATTGAAACAATGATAATGTCACCAAAGTACCATAGACATAGTGAAAGTGTGATCAAAGCACCATTGAAACAGTAATGCTGTAACCTAAGCACTATAGACAAAGGGACTGTGTGACAAAAGCACCATTTAAACAGTGATTTCATGACCTAAGCACCATAGACACAGTGAAAGTATGAACAAAGCTCCATTGAATTAGTGGTAACATGACCTTTTAGCACTATAGATATAGTGCAAGTGACAAAAGAACCATTGCAACATTCATAATGAAACCAAAGCACCATAGACAGAGTGAAAATGTGACCAAAACACCATTGAAACAGTGATGGTGTGACCAATGCACCACAGACATAGTGAAAGTGTGATCAATGCACCATTGAAACAGTGATAATGTGACATACGCACTATAGACATAGTGAAATTGTGACCAGAGTACCATGAAAACAGCAATAATGTGACCAAAGCACCATATACACGGTGAAAGTGTGACCAAAACACCATTGCACCAGTTAAAATGTTACCAAAGCACAATAGACACCTTCAAAGTGTGACCACATCACCATTCAAACAGTGATAATGTGACCAAAGCACCATAGACACGGTGAAAATGTGACCAAAGTACCATTGAAACAGTGATGATATGACCTAAGCACTACATACACTGTAGAAGTGTGACCAAAGCACAATTGAAAGTGTGACAAATTGACCAGAGCACCATAGACACAGTGAAAGTGTGACCAAATCATGATGGAAACAATTATGGTATGACCTAAGCACCATAAACATAGTAAAAGTGTGACCAAAGCACCATTAAAATAGTGATAATGTGAACTAAGAACCATAGACACATTGCAAGTGTAACTAAAGCACCGTTGGAACGGTGATAATGTGACATAAGCACCATATACACAGTGAAAGTGTGACAGAAGTACCATTGAAACAGTGACAATGTGACCTAAGCACCATCGACACAGAGAAAGTGTGACCAAAGCACCATTGACATAGTGATCATGTGACCAAAGCACCATAGACACTGTGAAAGTCTGACCAAAGTACTTTTCTACTTTGGTCACACTTTCACTATGTCTATAATGCGTGGGTCACATTATCACTGTTTCCATGGTGCTTTGGTCACACTTTCACCATGTCCATAGTGCATGGGTCAACATTATGACTATTTCAAGAGTGCTTTGCTCACACTTTCACTGTGTCTACAGTGTTTTGGTCACATAATCATTGTTTCAATGGCGTATTGGTCACACTTTCACAGTTTCTACAGTGCGTAGGTCACATTATCACGTTTTCAATGGTGCTTTAGTCACACTTTTACTGTTTCTATAGTGCTTAGGTCATACTATGACCTTTTCAATGATTTTTTTGTCAGAAGGTCACTCTGTCTATGGTGCTTAGTCCATATTTCACTGTTTCAATGGTGCTTTGGTCACACGTTCACTGTCTACAGTGCTTTCCTCACAATATCAATGTTTCAATGGTCCTTTGGTCACACTTCCACTGTGTCTATATTTCTTGTGTCACATTATCACTGTATTAATGGTGCTTTTGTCACATTTTCACTGTGTCTATAGAGTAAGGTCATGTTATCACTATTTGAATGGTGCTTTGGTCACACTTTCACTGTATCTATAGTGCTTGGGTCACATTATCACTGCTTCAATGGTACTTTGGTCACACTTCTACAGTGCCTATAGTGCTTAGGTCACATTATCACTTTTTGAATGGTGATTTGGTCACACATTCACTGTGTCTATAGTGTTTAGGTCACATTACCACTGTATCAATGGTGCTTTGGTCACACTTTCACTGTGTCTATGGTGCTCATGTCACATTATCAGTGATTCAATGGTGTTTTGATCACGCTTTCACTATATCTATAGTGCTTATGTCACAGTATCACTGTTTCAATGGTGCTTTCATCACATGTTCACCGTATTTTTAATTCGTATGTCTCATTGTAAATGTATTTGTTGTGTTTTGGTCATACTTTCACCATGTCTATAGAACTTTGGTCACACTATCATTGTTTTATTAGTGCTTTGGTTACGCTTTCACTGTGTCTATAGTGCTAAGGAAACATTGTTACTCTTTAAATGGTGCTTTGGTCACACATTCAATGTGTCTATAGTGCTGAAGTCATGTTATCGCTGTTTCAATGTTGCTTTGGTCACACTGTCACTGTTTCCATAGTTCTCAGGTCACATTCCCACTGTTTCAATAGTGCTTTGGTCACAAATTCACCGTGTCTAAAGTACTTAGGTCACATGGTCACTCTTTCAATAGTGTTTTGGTCACATTTTCACTTCTTTCTATAGTTCTTAGGTCACATTATCACTGTTTTGATGGTGCTTTGGTCACACATTCACTGTGTCTATAGTGCTTGCGTCACATTATCACTTTTTCAGTGGTTATTTGGTCACACAATCACAGTGTATATAGTGCTTATGTTACATTATCTTTGTATTAATCGTGCTTTGGTCACGCTTTCACTATGTCTATGGTGCTTAGGTCACTTATCACTGTTTCAATGGTGCTTTGGTCACACTTTCACTATGTCTATAGTGCCAAAGTCACATGATCACTATTTCAAAGGTGCTTTGGTCACACTTTCACTGTGTCTATAATGCTTAGGTCATTCAATCACTGTTTTGATGGTGCTTTGGTCGCACATTCACCATGTCAATAGTGCTTTGGTCACATTATCACTTTTTCAAAAGTGAGTTTGTCACACTTCTATTTTGTTTATTGTGCTTTAGTCACATTATTACCGTTTCTGTGGTGTTTTGATCACACCTTTACTGTGCATATAGTGCTTAGGTCACATTATCACTGTTTTGATTGCACTTTGATCATCTTTTCACTGTATATATAGTGGTTAGTCACATGATCAATGTTTCAATGGTACTTTGGTCACACTTTCACTATGTCTATAGTGCTTATGTCACATTTTCAGTGTTCCAATGGTACTTTTGTCACATTTTCACTGTGTATATAGTGATCAAGTCATGTAATCAATGTTTCAATGGTGCTTTGGTCACACTTTCACTGTGTCTATGTCGCTTGGGTCATATTATCACTGTTTCAATGGTGCCTTGGTCACAATTTCAATTTGTCTATAGTGCATGGGTGACATTATCACCGTTTTAATGGTGCTCTTGTCACACCTTCACTGTATCTACAATGCATTGGCCACATTGACACTAAGTCAATGATAGTTTGGGCACACTTTCACTCTCTTTACAATGCTTTGGTCACACCTTCTTTCTGTGTATGGTGATTAGGTCACGTCATCACTATTTCAATGGTGTTCTGGTCACACTTTCATTGTGTATATGGTGCCTTTGTCACATAATCACCGGTTTAATGGTGCTTTGGTCACACTTTGACTGTGTGGATGGTGCTTTTGTCATGTTATCGCTGTTTCAGAGGTGCTTTTGGTTTATTCTCACTGTTTACATGGTGCATTGGTGACATTATCACTGTTTCAATGGTGCTTTGGTCACACTTTCACTGTTTCTATGGTGGTTAGGTCACATAATCACCGTTTCCGTGGTACTTTGGTCACACTTTCACTGTGTCTATAGTGCTTAGGTCACATAATCACTGTTCCAATGGTGCTTTGGTAACACTTTTGCTGTATATATGGTGCTTAAGTCACACTATCACTATTTCAATGGTGCTCTGGTCACACTTTCATTGTGTTTATGGTGCGTTTGTAACATTATCACAGTTTCAATGGTGCTTTGGTCACACTTGCACTATGTCTATAGTCCCTTGCTCACATTATCACTGTTTGAATGTTGCTTTGGTCACACTTTCACTATGTGTATGGTTCTTTGGTCACATTATTACTGTTTCAATGGTCCTTCGTCACAATTTCATTCTATCAATGGTCCTTTGGTCACATTTAGTTCTTTCAATGGTGCTTTGGTCGCACTTTCACTGTGTCTATTGTGCTTAGGTCACATTAGCACCATTTCAACGATGCTTTGATCACACTTTCACCGTGTCTATAGTGCTTAGGTCACACTATCATTTTTTCAGTGGTGCTTTGGTCACACTATCACCATGTATATCATGCTTAGGTCACATTATCACTGTTCCAATGGTGCTTTGGTCACACGTTTACTCTGTCTTTGATGCTTAGGTCACATAATCACTGTTTTAGTGGTGCTTTGGTCACACATTTTTGTGTCTATGGTGCTTTGGTCACATTATCACTGTTTCAATGGTTCTTTGGTCAAACAATCACTATATCTATGGTGCTTTGGTCACACCATCATTGTTTCAATGGTGCTTTGGTCACACTTGCATTTGGTCACACTTCCATTGTATGGATGATGCTTAGGTAACATTATCACTGTTTTAATGGTGTTTTGGTCACACTTTTATGGGTCTATGGTGCTTTGGTCATGTTATCACTATTTGAATAGTGCATTGGTCACACGTTCATTGTGTGTATGGTGCTTTGGTTACGTTATCACTAGTTCTATGGTACGTCTATGGTACTATGGTCTCGTTATCACAGATTTAATGGTGCTTTGATTGTACTTTCACTGTCTCTATGGTGCTTTGGTCACATTAACGCCATTTCAATGGTGCTATGGTCACAGTTTCACTGTGTGTATGGTGCTTAGGTCACGTCGTCACTATTTCAATGGTGGTTTGGTCACTCTTTCACTGTGTCTACGGTGCTTTGGTAACACTATCACTAGTTTAATGGTTCTTTGGTCACACTTTCACCGTGTCTATGGTTGTGTCGTCATGGTATCACTGTTTCCAATGGTGCTTTGGTCACAATTTCACTGTCCGTATGGTACTTAGGTGACATTATAACTGTTTCAATGTTGCTTTGGTCACACTTTCACCATCTATGGAGCTTATGTCAAATTATCACTGTCTGAATGGTGCTTTGGTGATATTTTTACTGTGTCTATGGTACTTAGGTCACAATTTCACAGTGTCTGCAGTACTCTGATCACATTGTCACTGTTTCAATGGTGCTTTGGTCACCCCTTCACTGAATCTATGGTGCTTTGGTCACATCAGCACTTCCACTGTGTCTATAGTGCTTCAGTCACATTATCACTGTTTCAATTGTGCTTTGGTCACACATTCAATGTGTCTATAACACTTAGGTCACATTATCAGTTTTTCCATGGTGCTTTGGTCACATTATCACTGTGTCAATAGTGCTTTGGTCTCATTTTCACCGTGTCTATAATGCTTTGGTCACATTATCACCGATTCAATGGTATTCTGTTGACACTTCCATTCTGTCTACAGTGCTTAGGTCATATTATCACTATTTCATTGGTGCTTTGGTCACACTTTTACTCTATGGTGCTTATGTTATGTTATCACAGTCCGAATGGTGCTATTGTCACACGTTTCCTATGTGTATAGTGCTTAGGTCACATTGTCACCGTTTCAATGGTGCTTTGGTCACGTCGTCACTGTTTCAATGGTGCTTTGGTTATATTTTCACTGCATCTATGGTGCTTATTCCATATTATCACTACTTCAGTGGTTCTTTGATCACACTTTCACTCTTTCAATAGTACTTAGATAACATTATCATTGTTTCAATGGTGCTTTTGTCACATTTTCACTGTGTCTATGGTGCTTAGGTCACTTTATCACTGTTTCAATGGTGCTTTGCTCACACTTTCACTGTGTCTATACTGCTTAGTTCACATTATCACTGTTTGAATGGTGTTTTGGTCACACTTTCACTCTCTCTCTCTCTCTCTCTCTCTATAGTGCGTAGGGTAACATTATCACTGTTTCAATGGTGCTTTTGTCACACTTTCATTGTTCTACAGTGCTTTGGTCACATAATCGCTTTTTGAATGGTGTTTTGGTCACATGTTCACTGTGTTTTTAGTGCTTATGTGACGTTATCACTATTTTAATGGTGCTTCTGTCACATGTTCAGTGTGTCTATAGTGCTTAGGTCCTGTTATCACTCCTTCAATGGTGATATGGTCACACTTTCACGGTTTCTATGGTGCTTAGGTCACATTATCACTGTCTTGATGGTAATTTGGTCACATTTTTACTGTGTCTGTGGTGCTTACATCACATTATCACCTTTTCAATGGTGCTTTGGTCACACTTTCACCATGTCTATGGTGCTTATGTTACATTATCACTATTGCAGTGGTAATTTGTTCACATTTTCACTATGTCTATAATCCTTGGGTCAAATTATCACTGTTTCAATGGTGCTTTGGTCACAATTTCACCATGTCTATAATGCATTGGTCACATTATCACTTTTTCAAGAGTGATTTGGTCACACTTTCATAGTGTATTTTGTGCTTTGGTCACGTTATCACGGTTTCAATGGTGTTTTGGTCACAGTTTCACGGTTTCTATAGTGCTTAGGCCACATTATCATGTTTTAGATGGTGCTTTTGGTCACACTTTCACTGTGTCTTTAGGTCTTACGTCATACTATCACTGTTTCAATGGTGCTTTGGTCACATTTCACTATGTCTATGGTGCTTAGGTCACCTTATCACCTTTTCAGAGGTGCTTTGGTCATGCGTTCACAGTGTATAGAGTGCTCAGGTCACATTTTCACTGTTTTAGTGGTGCTTTGGTCACACGTTCACTGTGTCTATGACTATTTGGTCACATTATCACTGTTACAATGGTACTTTGGTCACACTTTCAATATTTCTTTAGCGCTTAAGTCACATTATCACTGTTTCCATGATGTTTTGGTCACACTTTCAATGTGACAATAATACTTAGGTCCTATTATCATTGTTTAAATAGTTCTTTGGTCACATCTTCATCATGTCTATAGTGCTTTGGTCACATTATCACTTTTTCAATCGTGCTTTGGTCAGACTTTCACCGTGTCTAGAGTGCTCTGTTCACATTATCACTACTTCAATGGTGCTTTGGTCACACGTTTACTATGTCTATAGTGCTTAGGTGACATTATCACTGTTTTAATGGTACTTTGGTCACATTTTCACTGTGTCTAAAGTGCTTAGGTCACATTATCACTGTTTCAATGGTGCTTTGGTCACACTTTCACAGTGTTTGCAGTGCTTTGGTCAGAGAATCACTTTTTGAATGGTGTTTTGGTCACACGTTTACTGTATTTTTAGTGCATATGTCACATTATCACTAGTTTAATGGTGCTTTTGTCACACATTCACTGTGTCTATAGTCCTTAAGTCACCTTATCACTGTTTGAATTTTGCTTCGGACACACTTGCACTATGTCTATAGTGCTTATGTTACATTATCACTCCGTCAATGGTCATATGATCACACATTCACGGTTTCTATGGTGCTTAGGTCACATTATCACTGTTTTGATTGTACTTTGGTCACATCTTTACTGTGTCTATGGTGCTTAGGTCACACTATTACTTTTTCAATGGTGCTTTGGTCACGCTTTCACAATTTCCATGGTACTTAGGTTACATTATCATTATTGAAATGGTCATTTGTTCACACTTTCACTATGTCTATAATCGTTGGGTCACGTTATGACTGTTTCAAGAGTGCTTTGGTCACACTTTCACTGTGTAGTTAGTGCTTTGGTCACATTATCACTGTTTCAATGGTGTTTTGGTCATATTTTCACGGTTTCTATAGTGCTTAGATCACATTATCATGTTTAAGATGGTGCTTTGGTCAGACTTTCACTGTGTCTATAGTGCTTAAGTCATACTATCATTGTTTCAATGATTCTTTAGTCAGACGTTCACTATTTCTATAATGTTTAGGTCATATCTCACTGTTTTAATGGTCCTTTGGTCACATGTTCACTCTCTATGGTGCTTAAGTAAAATTATCACTGTTTCAATGGTCCTCTGGTCACACTTGTACTCTGTCTATACAACTTTGCTCTCAATATCAATGTTTACATGGTGCTTTTGTCACACTTCCACTGTGTATATAGTGTGTCTGTCACATTATCACTATGTTAATGGTGCTTTTGTCACAATTTCACTGTGTCTCTAGTGCTAAGGTCATTTTATTACTTTTCGAATGGTGCTTTGGTCTCACTTTCACTCTGTTTATAGTGCTTACATCACATTATCACTGCTTCAATGGTGCTTTGGTCACACCTTCACCTTGTCTGCAGTGCTTAGGTCACATTATCACTTTTTGAATGGTGATATGGTCACACACTCACTGTGTCTATAGTGTTTTGGTCACATTTCCAATGTGTATATGGTGCTTTGGTCACACTTTGACTGTGTCTATGGTGCTTGGGTGACATTATCACTAATTCAATGGTGTTTTGGTCACACCTTCACTATGTATATAGTGCTTAGGTCACAGTATCATTGTTTCAATGGTGCTTTTATCACATTTTCACTCTGTCTTTAATTCTTAGGTCATATTATAAATGTTTTTGTTGTGGTTTTGGTCATACGTTCACCATGTCTATAGTGCTTTGGTCACATAATCACAGTTTAATGAGTGCTATGGTAACACTTTAACTGTGTCTATAGTGTTTAGGTCACATTATCACTCTTTCACATTTTCACTATGTTTATAGTGCTTAAGTCATATTATCGCTGTTTCATTGTTGCTTTGGTCACAACGTCATTGTTTCTATAGGTCTTAGGTCATATTCTCACAGTTTCAATGGTGCTTTGGTCACAATTTCACCGTGTCTCAAGTACTTAGGTCACATAGTCACTGTTTTGATAGTGCTTTGGTGGTTAGGTCACAATATCACTGTTTCAATGGTGCTTTGGTCACACTTTCAATGTGTCTATAGTGCTTACGTCACATTATCGCTATTTCAATGGTGATTTTGTCACACAATCACTATGTCTATAGTGCCTATGTAACATTATCTTTGTATCAATTGTGCTTTGGTCACACTTTCACTGTGTCTATGGTGCTTAGGTAACATAATCACTGTTTCAATGGTGCTTTGGTCACACTTTCACTATGTCTGTAGTGCTCAAGTCACATTATCGCTGTTTCAATGGTGCGTTGGTCACACTTTCACTGTGTCTATAATGTTCATGTCACACATTCCCTGTTTCAATGGTGCTTTGGGCGCACGTTCACCATGTCCATAGTGCTTTGGTCACATTATCGTTGTTTCAAAAGTGATTCTGTCACACTTTCACTATGTCTATAGTGCTTTGGTCACATTATCACCATTTCAATGGTGTTTTCATCACACCTTAACTGTGTCTTTAGTGCTTAGGTCACATTATCACTGTTCCAAAGGCACTTCGATCACACTTTGAATGTATGTATAGTGGTTAGTCACATGATCACTTTTTCAATGGTACGTTGGTCACATCTTCACTGTCCCTATAGTGCTTAGGTCACATCGTCACTGTTCCAATGGTGCTTTGGTCACATTTTCACTGTCTATAGTGCTCAGGTCATATTATCACAGTTTCAATGGTGCTTTGGTCACCATTTCCACGTGTCTGTAGTGCTTAGGTCACTTTATCACTGGTTTGATGGTGCTTTTGTCACATTTTCACTGTGTATATAGTGCTTTGGTCACATTATCAATGTTTCAATGGTGTTTTGGTCACACTTCCAATGTGTCTGTAGTGCTTCTGTCATCTTTTCACTGTTGTAATGGTGCATTTATCACACGTTTACTTTGTCTATAGTGCTTATGTCACTTTATCACTGTTTGAATGGTGCTTTGGTCACACTTCAACTGTGTCGATAGTGCTTATGTCACATTATCACTGTTTCAATGGTTCTTTGGTCACACTCTCACCGTGTCTATGGTGCGTAGGTCATATTATCACTGTTACAATGGTGCTTAGGTCACACTTTTGCTGTGTCCATAGTACTTAGGTCACATAATTACCGTTTCAATGGTGCTGTGGTCACCCTTTCACTGTGTCTAAAATGCTTTAGTGACATTATTTTGCTTGCAATGGTGATGTGGTCACACACTCACTATGTCTATGGTGCTTAGGTCACACTTCCACTACGTCTATAGTGCTTAGGTCATATTATCACTGTTTCAATGGTGCTTGGTCACACTTTCACTATGTCTATAGTGATTAGGTCACTTGAACACTATTTCAATGGTACTTTGGTCACACTTCTACTGCGTGTATAATGCTTACGTCACGTTATCACTGTGTCAATGGTGCGTTGGTCACACTTTCACCATGTACATAGTGCTTTGGTCACATGATCACAGTTTCAATAGTGCTTTGGTCACACTTTGACTTTGTCTAAATGCTTTTGTCAGATTTGTACTATTTCAATGGTATTTTGGTCAAACTTTCTTGTGTCTATAGTGCTTAGGTCAGATTATCACGGTTTCCAGGGTACTTTGGTCACACTTTCACTGTGTACATAGTGCTTAGGCCACATTATCACCGTTTTGATGGTACTTTGGTAACACTTCCACAGCGTCTTTGGTGCTTGGGTCACATTATCACTGTTTCAATGGTGCTTTGGTCACACTTTCACTTTGTCTATAGTTCATATGTCATATTATCACTATTTTAATGGTGCTTTGGTCACACTTTGACTATGTCTGTATTTCTTAGGTCATATTATCACTGTTCTAATGGTTATTTGGTGACACTTTCACTATGTCTATAGTACGTAGGTCACATTATCACTGTTGTGTCACATTATCACATGTCTAATGGTGCTTTGGTCACACTTTCATTGTGTCCACTGTGCTTTGCTCAGAGTGTGACACATTCAATGGTGATTTGGTCATACTTTCATTGTGTCTATGGTATGTCGTATTAACACTGTTTCAATGGTGCTTTGGTCACATTTTCACTGTGTCTATGGTTCTTGGGTCTCATTATCATTGTTTCAGTGGTGCTTTGGTCACACATTGACTGTGTGTATGGTGTTTTGGTCACATCATCATTGATGCAATGGTACTTTGGTCACACTTTCACTATGTCCATAGAGCTTTGGTCACATCATCAGTCATTCAATGGTGTGTTGATCACACTTCCACGTTGTCTATGGTGCTCTCGTGACATAATCATTGTTTCCATGCTACTTTGGTCAAACGTTTACCGTGTCTTGGGAGTTTATGTCACATTATAATTGTTTTAATGGTGCTTTGGTCACAATTTAACTGTGTCTATGATGCTTAGGTCACAGTATCACTATTTCAATTGTGCTTTGGTCACACTTTTATGTGTCTATGTTGTTTTGGTTACATTATAACTGTTTAAATGGTTCTTTGGTCACACTTTCACTGTGTCTATGATGCTTATGTCACATTATCACTGTTTTGATGGTACTTTGGTCGCACCTACATCATGTCTATGGTGCTTTGGTCACATGATCACTCATTTAATGGTACTTTGGTCATACGGTCAGTGTCTTTATGGTGCTTAAGTCAAAATATCACTGTTTCAATGGTGCTTTGGTCACACTTTCCCTATGTTTATGGGGCCTTGGTCACATTATCAATGTCTCAATGGTGTTTTGGTCACACTTTCAATGTGTCTTTGTTTCTTTGGTAACATTATCGCTGTTTGACTGGCGCTTTGGTAAATTTTTTATGGTGTCTATGGTGTTTATGTCACATTATCACTTTTTCAATGGTGCTTTGGTCACACTTTCACTAATTCTTTGGTGCTTAGGTTACATTATCATTGTTTCAATAGTGTTTTGGTCACGCTCTCACTGTGTCTATGGTGATTGGGTCACATTTTCACTGTTTCAAGGATGCTTTTGTCAAACTTTCACTGTGTATATTGTTTGTATGTCACATTATCACTGTTTCAATGGTGCTTTGGTCACACTTTCACTTTGTATGTAATGCTTTCGTCACATTATCACTGTTTCAATGGTGCATTAGTCAAACTCTGGCACAACTTAGACTTAGGCCATTAGGTCACATGGACTTGTTGTCCATTGTTGTTGGAAGTGTTGCCATGTCTTGTTGTTGACTGGCATGGTTGTTAAGTTTAACCATAGCACTCTTAAGGCAAGATTCAACGTGCCATGGCAAGAAACAGTGATGATATGACCAAAGCACCATACACATAGAGAAATATTGACCAAAGTACCATTGAAACAGTGATAATGTGACATATAAACGTACGACCAAAGCACCATACGAACAGTGCCAATGTGACATAAGCACTATAGATATATTGAAAGTGTGACCAAAGGGGCATTGAAACAGTAATAAGGTTAACTTAGCACTATCAACACAATAAACGTGTGACCAAATCACCATTGAAATAGTGATAATGTGACCACAACACCATAGACACAGTGAAAGTGTGACCAAAGCACCATTGAAACAGCAATAATATGACCGAAGTACCATATACACAGTAAACGTGTGAGCAAAGCACCACTGAAACAATGGTCATGTGACATAAGCACCATAGACAAAGTGGAAGTGTGACAAAAGCACCATTGAAACAAAGAAACTGTGACCAAAGCACCATAGAAACAATTAAAGTGTGACACAAGGACCGTTGAAACACTGATAATACGACACAAGCACTATCGAGACACTAAACGTGTGACCAAAGCACCATTGAAACAGTGATAATGTGACACCATAGACACAGAGAAATTGTGACCAAATCACCATTTAAACTATGTTTGTGTGAACAAAGCACCGTAGACACAGTAAAAGTGTGACCAAGGCACCATTGGAACAATGGTTATGTAAGCTTAGTACCATAGACAGTTTGAAAGTGTGACCAAAGCATCATTGAAACAGTCATGATGTGACCTAAGCACCATGGACACAACAAAAGTGTGACAAAAGCACCATTGAAATAGTGAGATATGACAAACGCACCATAGACAAAGTAGAAGTGTGACCAAAGCACCATTGCAGCAATGCTAATAAGACCTTAACACCACATACACAATGAAAGTGTGACCAAAGCACCGTTGAAACAATAATAATGTGAGCAAAGTACCATTGACAAACTGAAAGTGTAACCCAAGCACCATTAAAACAGTGATCATGTAACCAAAGAACCATAGACACTGTGAAGGTGTGACCAAATGACCATTGAAACAGTGATCATGTCACCTTAACACCATACACAGAGTGAAAGTGTGACCAAAGCACCATTGAACAGTGATAATGTGACCAAAGCACCAGTGACACATTAAAGGTGTGACCAAAGCACCATGAAAGCACTAATAACGTGACTGAAGCAACATTGACACAGTAAACGTGTGACCAAAACACCACTGAAACAGTGATAATGTGAGCAAAGCACCATAGACACATTATAGTGTTACCAAAGCACCATTGAAAGAAAGATAATGTGACATGAGCACCATAAACACAGTGAAAATGTGATAAAAACACCATTGAAACCATAATAATGTGATCCAAGCACCATGGACATTGTGGAAATAAGACCAAACTACAATGCAACAATGATAATGTGACCAAAGCAACACAGAAACAGTAAATGTGGGACCAATGTTCCATTCAAACAGCAATAATGTGACCGAGGCACCATAGGCACAGTGAAAGTGTGACCAGACCACCATTGAAATAGTGATGATGTGACCTAACCACCATACACAAAGTGAAAGAATGACCAAACCACCCATTAAATGGTGAAAATGTGATCTAAGCCCCATAGATACTTTGAAAGTGAGACCATAGCACCATTGAAACATTCATATTGTGACCTAGACACCAGAGATGCAATGTAAGTGTGATCAAAGCACCATTGAAACAGTGATAATGGGACCAAAGAACTAAAGACACAGTGAAAGTGTGACCAAAGCAGCATTGAAATAGTGATTTTGTGACCTCAGCACCATTGACACGGTAAAAGTGTGACCACAGTGTCATTAAAACAGTGAAAATGTTACCAATGCACCATAGACACAATGAAAGTGTGACCAAAGCACCACTGAAACAGTTATTACATGACGTAAGAACCACAGAAACAGTTGAAATGGAACCAGGTCACCATTGAAACACCGGTAATGGAATAAAATCACATAGACACAGTGAATGTCTGACCAAAGCACAATTGAAACAGTTGTAAAGTTACATAAGCACCCTACACAATATGAAATCTTTACCAACGTACCATAAAAAACAGTGATACTGTGACAAAAGCACCATAGAGACAATGAAAGTGTTGCCAACGCATCATTAAAACAGTTATAATGTGACCAAAGCACAACACAAACAGTGAATATGTGACCAAATGACTATTGAAATAGTGATAATGTGACCTAAGAACTATACAAACATTGAAATTGTGACAACAGAACCATTGAAACAGTGATAATGTAACCAAAGAACCATAGACACAGTAGAAGTGTGACCAACGCACAATTACACAAAGAATGTTTGACCAAAGCACCATTGAAACAAAACGAATGTGAGCGTTGTACCATAGAAAAAGTGAAAGTGTTACCAAAGAATCATTCAAACAGTGAGAATGCAACCAAAGAACCTTAGACACAGTCATATTGTCACCAAAGGACCATTGAACAGTGATAATGTCACCTAAGCACCACAGAAAGAGTGAAAGTGTGATCAAAGCACCATTGAAGCAGTGACAATATGGTATAAGCACCAAATACACAGTAAAAGTGTGATCAGAGCACCATTTAACAGTGATAATGTGACCAAAGCACTATAACCCAATTGAAGGTGTGACCAAAGCACCACTGAAACAGTGATAATGTGATCAAAGCACCATAGACACAATGAGAGTGTGACCAAAGCAACATTGAGACAGTGATAATCTGACCAGAGCACTATAGGCACGTTAAAGTGTTAGAAAAGCACCATTGAAACAGTTATAATGTAACCTATGCACCATAAACATAGTGAATGTGTGACCAAAGCACCATTGAAACCATAATACTGTGATCCAAGCACCATAGACATTCTGAAAAGGTGACCAAAGTACGATTGAAACAGTGATGATGTGAACTAACCACTATAGAAACAGTGAAAGAATGACCAAACCACCATTGAAACAGTGGAAATGTGATGTGACCCAAGCACCGTAGAAGGTGGAAGTGGAAGTGGAACCAAAGTACCATTGAAACACTTGCAATGTGACCAAATCACCATAGACACAGTGAACGTGTGACCAAAGCACCATTGAAACAGTGATAATGTGACATGAGCACCCTCCACACAATGAAAGTGTTACCACCATACCATTGATACAGCGATGGTGTGAAGAAAGCACCCCAAAGACAATGAAAGTATGGCCAAAGCATCATTGAAATGGTGACAATGTGAGAAAAGCACTACATAAACAGTGGAAGTGTGACCGAGGCACCATTGAAACAGTGATAATGTGATCTAAGCACCATAGAAACAGTAAAAATGTGACAAAAGCACCATTGAAAATTTGAAAATGTGACACAAGCACTATAGATACACTAAACGTGTGACCAGAACACCCTTGACACAGTGATAATGTGACCTAAGCACCAAAGAGACGGTGAAAGTCTGACCAAAGTACCAATATAACAGTGATAACGTGACCAAACAACCGTAGCCACGGTGAACATGTGACAAAAACACAGTTGAAAGAGTGATAATGTTATCAAAGCACCATAAAGTCATAGATAGTGACAACAGCATCATAGACAGAGTGAAAGTATGACTAAAGCACCACTGAAACAATGATGGTGTGACAGAAGCACCATAGACACACTGGAAGTGTGACCAAAGCACCATTGATAGAGTAATAATGTGAACTAAGATCAGTAGACACATTGAAAGTCTGACGAGAGCACCATTGGAACAGTGAAAATGTTACCTATGCACCATAGACACAGTGAATGTGTAACGAGAGCACCATCTAAAGAGTGCTAGTGTGTCCTAAGCACCATAGACACGATGAAAGTGTGACCAAAGCACCACTTAAACAGTGACCATGTGACCAAAGCACCATAGACATAGTAAAAATGCGGCCAAAACACCACTAATTGTGATAATATGACCAAAGCACAATAGACACAGTGAAAGTAAAATGAAAGCGCCATTAAAATTGTGATGATGTGACCAAAGCACAATAGACATAGTGAATGTGCGACCAAAGCACCATTGAAACAATGATAATGCGATGAAAGCACCATAGACACTGTAAAATTGTGACCAAAGCACCATTCAAACAATGTTTATGTGACCTAAGCGCCCAAGGCACAATGAAAGAGTGACCTAAGCACCATTGAAACATTGATAATGTGACCTAAGCACCATAGGAACTGTGAAAGTGTGACCAAAGTACCATTGAAACAGTAATAATGGGACCAAAGCACTATGGACACAGTGAACATCTGACCAGAGCACCATTCAAATAGTGAGAATGTGCCATGAGCACCATACACACAATGATGGTACTTTTGTCACACTTTTACTGTGTCTATAGTGCTTAGGTCACATTATCACTGTTTTAATGATACTTTGGTCACCATTTTACTATGTATATAGTGCTTGGGTCACATTATCACTGTTTTAATGGTGATTTGCTCAGACGTTCATTGTGCCTATGGTGCTTTGGTCACATTATCACTGTGTCAATGGTACTTTGGTTACATTTTCACTGTGTCCATGGTGCTTAGCTCACATCATCACTGTTTCAATGGTGCTTTGGTCTCACTTTCACTATATATGGTACTTATGTCAAATCATCACTGTCTCAATTGTCATTTGGTCACATTCTCATTGTGTATATGGTGCTTTGGTCACATTATCACTGTTTCAATGGAGCGTTTGTCACACTTTCACTGTGTCTTTGGTGCTTCAATCATATTGTCACTGTTTTAATGGTACTTTGGTCACACTTTCATTGTGGCTATGGTGGTCTGGTCACATTATCGCTGTTCAATGGTGCTTTAGTCACACTTTCACCTTTTTATGGTTCTTAGGTCACATTATCACCCTTTTAGTGGGACTTTTCTCACACTTCCACTGTATATATAGTGCTTAGGTAACATTATCACTTTTTCAATGGTGCTTTGGTCACACTATCACTGTGTCTATGGTGCTTAGGTCACATTATCATTGTTTCAATGGTGCTGTGGTCACAACTTCACTGTGTCTATGGTGCTTATGTCACATTATCACTGTTTAAATGGTGCTTTCAACAAACTTTCATGGTGTCAATGATGATTAGTTCACATTATCACTGTTCCAATTGTGCTTTGGTTACAATTTAACTGTCTACGTTGCTTATGTCACATTATCACTGCTTCAATGGCGTGGTGGTCACATTTTCACTGTGTCCATTGTGCTTTGGTCACATTATCGCTCTGTCAATGGTACTGTGGTCAAACATTCACTGTGTCTCTGGTGCCTTGGTCACATTATCACGGTTTCAATGGTGCTTTGGGTACACTTTCTTCGTGTCTATGCTGCTTTGGTCACATTTTCACTGTTTCAATGATGATTTGCTCACATTTTCATGTTGTCTATGGTGCTTTGGTCACATTGTATTTGTTTCAATATTGTCGTGGTCACACTTTCACTATGTATATACTGCTTAGGTCACTCTCATCACTATTTCCATGGTGCTTTGGTCACACGTTCTGTGTGTCTATGATGCGCTGGTCACATTATCACTATCTCAATAGTGCTTTAATCACACGTATACTATGTCTTTGGTGCTTTGGTCACATAATCACAGTTTCAATGGTACTTTGGTTCGACTTTCACTGTGTCTATGGTGCTTTGGTCACATTATTTTCGTTTCAAGTGTGCTTTGGTCACACTTTCACTGTGTATATGGCTCTTTGGTCACATTATTGCCGTTTCAATTGTGCTTTGGCCACACGCACGCTCAAGATGGGTCAATAAAAACATGTGCAGGAGGTGCCTTGCCGCTACAACATGGAGGAGTGCAACCCCATCGGCACACCTATGACAACGACATGTGAGCTGAGCTCGAGCATGGGCCCGAGCACGGAGGACGGGAAGGTGGAGATGGCTGGAGTACCGTACCAGTCCGCAGTTGACAGCATAATGTATGCCATGGTGGCGACGCGGCCTGACCTTGCCTTTGCTGAAGGACAAGTGAGCCGCTATGTTGCTGATCTTGGGCCGCTTCATTGGCAAGCGGTGAAGAGAATCCTCTGCTACTTGAAGGCAATGAGACATTTGCGACTTGTGTTTGGAGGGGGAGCGCGGACTGACTCCCTCGAGTAGGTTGGCTACTCTGATGCTGACTGGGCAGGTGACGTTGATGACCGCAAGTCAACATCAGGCTATGTCTTGTGCTTGGTGGTGCAGCAGTGTCTTGGGCAAGCCAGAAGCAGGACAGTGTGGCTCTATCCAGCACTGAGGCGGAGTATATTACGCTCGCAGAAGCCGCAAAGGAGGCACTATGGCTGCGGCGATTGCTCAAGGAGATTGGAGTGCCACAAAAGAGGCCAACGGCACTCAATGTTGACAACATGAGTGCCATCACCCTGACCAAGAACCCTGTGCTACGCCATAGGACCAAGCACATAGAGATCTGGCATCACTTTGCATGAGACCTCGTTGCAAAGGGTGATGTGGTGCTTGTGCACTGCGGCACAAAGCACATGCTTGCTGATGCCATGACAAAGGCGCAACCCAAGGACAGGCATGATGCTACTTGTATTGAGCTTGGGCTTTCCCAAGCCTCTTGAGGTGTAGGCTGAGCATGGAAAACTGCCATGGGTGACGCACAAGGGGGGAGATTATTGGAATGATGCTCCTCAGCATGGTAGGAGTGCCTCCAAAAGGGAACACAAAAAAGACAGGCCTTAGTGGCTTAGTGGTTAATTGTGTCCACCTCTAGAGGCAGGGACCCGGGTTCAAGTCCCACGAGATAAAATTCTGCCCTGCCTCAAGGGAGGTGGAAAATAGATGCCAGGAAGCGAGCTCAGCCTCTAGAGTTCCTCTTTATGTTTCTAGAAGGCCAGGTGAGGGTCCAGGAAGGTGGCGCACCTTCTAAAAGGGGTGACTTGTCCTACAAGGCATCTAGAGGTGTATAGGTCTTTTGGATACCTTCCCTCCTACTAGAAGCAAGCTGAGGAATCTAGGAAGGGGAAGAAGCTTCTAGATGAGGGAAGGGACGCCATCCTAGGTGGGAAAAGGACAGCCTACCAAGGGCCACTCTAGAAGCCATAGAATCTGCAAGGAAGCTTCAAATCTGGCATGCTTTGGTGTTCTGGAAATCTTAGATAAGTGGCTATAAAATGCCACTTCTTGTGAGCCTTGATGAAGTGCACATTCCCAGTCAATCGAGGAGAAAAACTATTGCCTCAATCTCTAACCAGTTTTTTGCCATCCTTGGAACCAGTTGCCTCCAGAGTTTCAGTCTCTCCAAAAACAGTTGGTGGTGTGAACCAGCCACTGCTAGGGACCCTCCAGGGTGCACACTCACCCTCAGGCTAACACCAATAACCATTGAAACAGTGATGGTATTAGCTAAGAACCATAGAAACAGTACATTTGTGACTAAAGCACAATTGCAACACTGATAATGTGACCAAAGAAACATAGACACAATAAAAATGTGACCAAAGCACAATTGTAACAATGATAATGTGATCAAAGCATAATAGACGCAGTGAAACTGTGATCAAAGTACCATTGAAACTGTGATAATGTGACCTAAGCACCATAGAAACAGTAAATCCGTGATTAAAGTACCATTCAAACAGTGCTAATGTGACCAAAGTGTGAGAAAAGAACCATTGAAACAGTGATATTGTGACCAAAGCACCATACACACATTGAACGTGCGACAAACGTACCGTTCAAACAATGATAATGTGATTGAACTACCATAGCCACAGTGAAAGTGTAACCAAAACAACATTGAAACAGTGAGAATGTGACCTAATTCCATAGACATAGTGAAAGCATGACCAAAACACCATTGAAACTGTGCTCATGTGGCCTAAACACCATAGAACTAGTGAAAGTGTGACCAAAGCAACATTGAAACGGTGATAATGTTACCTAAGCACCATAGACATATTGAAAGGGTAACCAAAGCATCACAAAAACTGTGATAATGTGACCAAAGCACCATAGACATAGTAAACGTGTGAGCTAAACACGATTGAAACAGTGATAATGTTACCTTAACACCATAGACATAGTTAAAGTGTGAACAAAGTGCCATTGAAACAGTGATAATGTGACCAAATCACTATAGACACCGTGAAATGGTGAGCAAATCACCATTTAAACAGTGAGAATGTGACCAAAGCATCATATACACGGTGAAAGTGTGACCAAATGACCATTGAAACTGTGATAATATGACCAAAGCACCATATACATAGTAAATATGTGACTAAAGCAAAATTCAAATAGTGAAAATGTCTCCGAAGCACCATAGACACAGTGGACGTGTGACCAAAACACCATTAAAATAGTGATAATGTGACCAATGCAGTGAAAGTGTGACCAAAGCACCATAGAATGATAACGTGACCTAAACACCATAGACACAGTAAACGTCTGAACAAAAAACCACTGACACAGTGATGATGTAACAAACGCACCACAAACACAGTGAAATTGTGACCAAAGCACTGTTGGAAAAGCCATAATATGCCCTAAGCACCACCGACACAATGAGAGCGCGACCAAAGCACCATTGAAACAGTGATAAGTGACCTACGCACCTTAGTCACAGTAAACTTGAGCAAAGTACCAATAAAGCTGTGAAAGTGTGATTGAAGCATCACAAAGACAGTAAAGATGTGACCCAAAAACCATTGAAATTGTGATAATGTGACCAAACCACCATATACATAGTGAAAGTATGACCAAAACACCATTGAAATAGTAATAATGTGACCAAAGCACCATAGACGCAGTGAGACAGTGGCCAAAGCACCATTGAAACAATGATCATGTGACCTAAGCACCATAGACATAGTGAAAGTGTGACCAAAGCACCAGTGAAATAATGACAATGTGACTAAGCACCATAGACACCTCTAAAGTGTGAACAGTGCACAATAGACACAATGAAATGGTGACTAAAGTACCATGGAAACAGTGACAAGGAGACCAACGTATCATCGACACAGTGAAAGTGTGACCAAAGCACCATTGAAACCGTCACAATGTGACATAAACACCATAGACACGGCAAACGTGTGACCAAAGCGTCATTGAAATACTGACAACGTGCCTAAAGTGCCAAAGACACAGTGAAAGTGTGACCAAAGCACCATTCAAGTAGTGATAATGTGACCTCACTTCTATAGACACAGTAAAAGTGTGACAAAAGCAACATTGAGACAGTGATTATATGACATAAGCACCATAGATAGACTGAGATTGTCACCAACGCACCATTGAAACAGCGATAATGTGACATAAGCGTCATAGACACAGTGAAAGTGAGACCAACGCACCATTGAAACAGTGATAATGTGACCAAAGTACATAATACACAATGAAAATTTCACCAAAGTACTATTGAAACAGCGATAATGTGACCAAATAACCATAGACACACTCAATCAATGACCAAAGCACCTTTGAGACAGTGACGATGTAACCAAAGGACCATAGGCACAGTGAAAGTGTGACCAAAGCACCATTGAAATTTTGATTATGTAACTAAAGGACCATAGAAACAAAACAATTTGACCAACGCACCATTGAACTGGTGATTACATTACCTAAGCACCGTAGACAGTGAAAGTGTGACCCAAAGACCATTAAAACAGTGATGATGTGACTTAAGAACCATAGACATAGTGACGGTGTGACTGAAGTATTATTGAAAGAGAGATAATGTAACCAAAGTACGAAACACACAGTAAAATTATGAACAAATCATCATTGTAACAATGATAATATGACCTAAGCACTATAGAATTAAAGAAAGTGTGACCAAACCACCATGAACACAGTGATGACATGACCCAAAAACTATAGTAACAGTGAAAGTGTGACCAAAGCACCATTGAAACAGTGATAAGGTGACCTACACACTATGGACACGGAGAAAAATGTGACCAGAGTACCATTGAAACAGTGATAATGTGACCACAGCTCCATATACACAGTGAAAGTATGACCAAAGCACCATTGAAACAGTCATAATGTGACATAAGCACCATAGACACAATTAAAGTGTGACCAAAGCACCATTGAAACAGAGATGTGACCAAAGTACCTTACACACAGTGAATGTTTGACCACAGTACCATTAAAACATTGAAAATGTGACCAAAAGCACCATAGACACAGAGAAAGTGTGACCAACGCACCATTGAAACAGCGGTAATGTGACCAAGGGGCCTTAGGTAGAGTGAAAGTGTGACCAAAGCACCATTGAAATAATGATAATGTTACATAAGCATGATAGACATAGTGAAAGCTTAACCAAAGCAAAATTGAAATAGTGATAATGTGACCAAAGTACCATAGACACGCAGAATGTGTGACCAAAGCACCATAAAAATAGTAATAAGTGACCAAAGCACCACATACACATTGAAGATGTGACCAACGGACCATTGAAACTGTGACAATGTGACGTTAGCGTTAAGACACAGTGAAAGTGTTACCAAAGCACCCTTAAAACAGTACTAATGTGACCCAAGCACCATGAACACAATGCCAGTGTGACCAAAGCACCATTGAAAGAGTGGTAATGTGACCAAAACACCATAGACACGGTACAAGTATGACCAAATAACCATTCAAACAGTGATAACATGATGTAAGAACTATTGAAACAGTGGAAGTGTGACCAAAGCACCATTGAAACAGTGATAATGTTACCACACCACCATAGACATAGTGAAAGTGTGAACAAAGCATCATTGAACGGTGATAATGTGAACTAAGTACCGTAGACATAGCAAAAGTATGACCAAAGCACCGTTCAAACAGTGATAATATGACCTGAGCACTATACACGCAGTGAAAATCTGACCAACGAACCATGGAAACTGTGATATTGTGAAAAATTACAAGTGGAAGAGTAAGACTGTGACCAAAGCACCATATAAACAGTGAACGTGTGACCAATGCACCATTGAAACAGTGCTTCTGTAACCAAAGCACCACGACAATGTGAGGTATGACCAAAGCACTATTGAGAAAGTGATGATGTGACACAAGCACCATATACACATCGAAGGTATGACCAAAGCACCATTGAAATAGTGACAATGTGACATAAGCACCATTAACACAGCGAGAGTGTGACAAAAACACCACTGAAACAGTGATAATGTGAGCAAAGTACCATGAAAACAGAAAAGTGTGACCAAAGCACCATTGAAATAGTAATATTGTGACATAAGCACCATAGACACAATGAAAGTGTGACCAAAGCACCATTGAAACAGTTATAATGTGACGTAAGAACCATAGTCAGAGTGAAGGTGTCACCAAAGTACCATAAAAACTGTGAAAATGTGACCAAAGCTCCATAGACACAGTGAAAGGATGACCAAGAGACAATTGAAACAGTGATAATGTGACCAAACCACCAGAAAAACAGTGAAAGTGTGACCAAATCACCATCAAAACAGTGATCATGTGCCCAAAGGACAATAGGCAGCGAGAAAGTGTGACCAAATTACCGTTGAAATAGTGATAATGTGATGTAAGCACGACAGACACAGTGAAAGCTTGACCAACGCGCCATTGAAATGGAGATAATGTGACCTAAGCACCATTGACACAGTTAATACATGACCAAATGACCATTAAAGAAGTGATAAGTGACCAAAGCACCACAGACATAATGACGCTGTGACCAAAGCACCATTGAAGAAGTGACAATGTAACTGAAGCACCATCGATATAATAAAGTGTGACCAAAGCACCATTAAAACAGTGATGATGTCACCTAAGCACCATAGCCAAAGTAAAAGTGTGACCAAAGCACCATTAAAACAGTGATAATGTGACCAAAACATCGTAGACACAGTGAAAGCGTAACGAAGTCACCATTGAAGTAGTAATAATGATACCTAATTCCATTGACACGGTGAAAGTAAAACCAAAGCACCATTGAAACTGTGATAATGTGGCCTAAGCACCATAGACCTAGTGAACGTTGACCAAAGCAACATTGAAACGGTGATAATGTGACCTAAGCACAATAGACATATTGAAAGTGTCACAAAATCATCACTAAAACTGTGATAATGTGACCAAATCACAGTAGAAACAGTATACATGTGAGCTAAACAATATTGAAACGGTGATAATGTGACCAAAGCACGATAGAAACAGTGAAATTGTGACCAAATCACCATTACACGGTGATAATGTGACCAAAGCATCATAGACACGATGAAAATGTGACCAAAGGACCATTGAAACTGCCATAATGTGACCAAAGTACCGTAGACATAGTAAACGTGTGACCGAAGCACAATTGAAACGGTGAAAATGTCTCCGAAGCACCACATACAGAGTTAACGTGTGACCAAAGTACCATTCAAATAGTGATAATGTGACCAATGCACCATAGACTTAGTGAAAGTGTGACCAAAGCACCATTGAAACAATGTTTATGTTTCCTAAGCACCATAGACACAGTACAATTCTGAACAAAACACCACTGACAGAGTGATAATGTGACCAAAGCACCATACACACCGTGAAAGTGTGACCAAAGCACCAATAAACCAATGATAATGTAACCTAAACACCATAGGCACAGTTAGAGAGTAACCAAAGCGCCATTAAAACAGTGATGATGTAACAAAAGCACCACAAAAACATTGAAAGTGTGACCAAAGCACCATTATAACAGTGACAATATGACCTAAGCACCATATACACAATAAAAATGCAACCAAAGCACCATTGAAACAGTGATGATTTACCTAAGCACCATCTACATTGTGAGCGCTTGACCAAAGTACCATTAAAGCTGTGAAAGTGTGATTGAAGCACCATATAGACAGTAAAAGTGTGACCCAATAACGACTGAAACTGTGACAATGTGACCAAAGCACCATATACACAGTCAAAGTATGACCAGAACACATTTGAAATAGCAATAATCTGACCAAAGCACCATAGACGCACTGAGAGTGTGACCAAAGCACCATTGAAACAATGATCATGTGACTTAAGCACCATAGACATAGTGAAAGTGTGACCAAAGTACCATTGAAATAGTGACAATGTGACTAAGGACCATAGACACCTCTAAAGTCTGACCAAAGCACCATAGACACAATGAAATTGTGACTAAAGTACCATGGAAACAGTAACAATGTGACCAACGTATCATAGACACAGTGAAAGTGTGACCAAAGCACCGTTGAAACAGTCACAATGAGACCTAAACACCATAGACACGGTAAACGTGTGACCCAATCATCATTGAAACAGTGACAACGTGACCACAGTACCATAGACACAGTGAAAGTGTGACCAAAGCACCATTCATGCAGTGATAATGTGACCTCACATCTATAGAAACAGTAAATGTGTGACAAAAGCACCGTTGAAACAGTGATGATATGACATAACCACCATAGACAGAGTGAAAGTGTCACCAAAGCACCATTGAAACACAACAATTTGACCAACGAACCATTGAACTGGTGATTGTTTTACCTAAGCGTCATAGACAGTGAAAGTGTTACCAAAAGACTATTACAACAGTGATAATGTGACTTAAGCACCATAGACATAGTAACGGTGTGAGTAAAGCATTATTGAACAGAGATGATGTAATCAACGTACCATAGACACAGTAAAAACATGAGCAAATCACCATTGTAACATTGATAACAAGACATAAGCACTATAGAATTAGTGAAAGTGTGACCAAAGCACCATTAAAAAAGTAATAATATGACCTAAGAATTGTAGAAACAGTGAAAGCGTGACCAAAGCACCATTGAAGTAGTGATAGGGTCACCTACGCACTATGTACTTAGAGAAAATGTGACCAAAGTACCATTGAAACAGTGATAATGTGACCAAAGCTCAATAAACACATTGAAAGTATGACCAAAGCACCATTGAAACAGTCATCATGTGACATAAGCACCATACACACAGTTAAAGTGTAACCAAAGCACCATTGAAGCAGAGATGTGACCAAAACACCTTATACACAGATAATGTTTGACCACAATACCATTGAAACATCGATAATGTGACCAAGATCACCATAGGCACAGTGAAAGTGTGACCAAAGCACCATTCAAATAGTGGTAACGCGATGAAGAGACTATAGGAAGAGTTAAAGTGTGATCAAAGCACCATTGAAATAATGATTATGTTACCTAAGCATGATAGACATAGTGAAAGCTTGACCAAAGAACCATTGAAATAGTGATTATGTGACCTAAGCACCATAGACACGCTCAATGTGTGACCAGAGCACCATAAAAATAGTAATAAGTGACCAAAGCACCATTGAAGATGTGACCAAAGGACCATTAAAATGGTGACAATGTGACCTTAGCGTTAAGACACAGTGAAATTGTGACCAAAGTACCATTGAAAACGTTATAATGTTACTAAAGCCCCATAGACACGTCAAAGTGTGACCAAAGCACCATTGAAACAATGACGGTGTCACTTAAGCACCGTAGACACAGTGGAAGTGTGACCAAAGCACCATTGTAACAGTGATAATGTGACCAAAGCACGGTATACACAATGCTAGAGTGACCAAAGCACCATTGAAAGAGTAGTAGTGTCACCAAAACACCATGGACACGGTACAAGTATGACCAAACCACCATTGAAATAGTGATAATATTCTTTAAAAACTATTGAAACAGAAGAAGTGTGACAAAAGCACCATTGAAACAGTTATAATGTTACCATACCACCATAGACAGAGTGAAAGTGTGACCAAAGCACCATTGAAACAGTGATAATGTGACCTAAGCACCATAGACACAGCAAACGTGTGAGCAAAGCACCATTGAAAGAGTGATACCATTACCTGTGCACTATAGACATAGTGAAAAAATGACCAAAACACCATTGAAACTGTGATAATGTGACCAAAGTACCAGTGGAACAGTGAGAATGTGACCAAAGCACCATAGAAACAATGAAAGTGTGACCAATGCACCATTGAAACAGTGCTAATGTGACCAAAGAACCACAGCAATGTGAACGTATGACCAAAGCACCATTGGGACAGTGATTATGTGACCCAAGCAACATACACACAGCCAAGGTATGACCAAAGCACCATTGAAACAGTGACAATGCGACTTAAGTACCAGTTACACAGTGAAAGTGTGACAAAAGCACCATTGAAACAATGATAATGTGAGGAAAGTACCATGGAAACAGAAAAGTGTGACCAAAGCACCATTGAAACAGTGATATTGTAACCAAAGCACCATAGACACGATGAAATTGTAACCAAAGCACCATCAAAACAGTGATAATGTGACCAAAGCACCATAGACACAGTGAAACAATGACCTGGAGACCATTGAAACAGTTATAGTGTGACCAAAACAGCAAAAACACAGTGTACATGCGAGGAAACCACCATAAAAACAGTGATCATGTGCCCAAAGGACAATAGGCACAGTGAGAGTGTGACCAACGCATCGTTGAACTAGTGATGATGTGACCTAAGCACCATAGACACAGTGAATACATGACCAAAGCACCATTGAAATAGTGATTATGTGACCTACGCACCATAGACACGCTGAATGTGTGACCAGAGCACCATAATAATAGTAATAAGTGACCAAAGCACCATTGAATATGTGACCAAACGACCATTAAAACGGTGACAATGTGACCTTAGCGTTAAGACACGGTGAAAGTGTGACCAAAGCACCATTGAAAACGTTATAATGTAACTAAAGCCCCATAGACACGTCAAAGTGTGACCAAAGCACCATTGAAACAATGACGATGTCACTTAAGCACCGTAGACACAGTGGAAGTGTGACCAAAGCACCATTATAACAGTGATAATGTGACCAAAGCACCGTATACACAATGCTAGAGTGACCAAAGCACCATTGAAAGAGTAGTAGTGTCACCAAAACACCATGGACACGGTACAAGTATGACCAAACCACCGTTGAAATAGTGATAGTATTCTTTAATAACTATTGAAACAGAAGAAGTGTGACAAAAGCACCATTGAAACAGTGATAATGTTACCATACCACCATAGACAGAGTGAAAGTGTTACCAAAGCACCATTGAAACAGTGATAATGTGACCTAAGCACCGTAGACACAGCAAACGTGTAAGCAAAGCACCATTGAAAGAGTGATAACATTACCTGTGCACTATAGACATAGTGAAAATATGACCAAAGCACCATTGAAACTGTGATAATGTGACCAAAGTACCAGTGTAACAGTGATAATGTGACCAAAGCACCATAGAAACAATGAAAGTGTGACCAATTCACCATTGAAAAAGTGCTAATGTGACCAAAGAACCACAGCAATGTGAACGTATGACCAAAGGACCATTGGGACAGTGATTATGTGACCCAAGCAACATACACACAGCCAAGGTATGACCAAAGCACCATTGAAACAGTGACAATGTGACCTAAGTAACAGTTACACAGTGAAAGTGTGACAAAAGCACCATTGAAACAATGATAATGTGAGGAAAGTACCATGGAAACAGAAAAGTGTGATCAAAGCACCATTGAAACAGTGATATTGTAACCAAAGCACCATAGACACAATGAAATTGTAACCAAAGCACCATTGAAACAGTGATAATCTGACGAAAGCACCATAGACACAGTGAAAGGATGACCTGGAGACCATTGAAACAGTTATAGTGAGACCAAAACAGCATAAACACAGTGTACGTGCGAGGAAACCACCATCAAAACAGTGATCATGTGCCCAAAGGAAATAGGCAGAGTGAGAGTGTGACAAACGCATCGTTGAACTAGTGATAATGTGACCTAAGCACCATAGACACAGTGAATACATGACCAAAGCACCATTAAAAATGTGATAAGTGACCAAAGCACCATAGACACATTGATGATGTGACCAAAGTACCATTGAAGCAGTGAATATGTGACCTAAGCATCATACACACAATGAAAGTGTGACCAAAGCACCATTGAAAAAAGTGAAAATGTAACCAAAGCACCTTGGATACATAAACGTGTGATCCAAGCACCATTGAAACAGTGATAATGTCACCTAAGTACCATAGCCAAAGTAAAAGAGTGACCAAAGCACCATTAAAATAGTGATAATGTGACTACATCATCGTAGATAAAGTGAGAGTGTGACCAAAGCACCATAGAAAGAGTAGTGATGTGACAATAGCACCATAGAAATAGTATAATTGTGACCAAGAAACTATTGAAACAGTGATAATATGACCTAAGCACTATAGAAACGGTGAAAATGTGACCAAAGCACCACTGACACAGTGATAACATGACCTAAGCACTATAGAAACAGTGAAAATGTGACCAAAGCACCACTGAAACAGTGATTATGTCACTCAAACACCCTAGACACAGTAAAAGTGTGACCAAAGCACCGTTACAATAGTAAAACGTTGACCAAAGGACCATTAAAAAAAATAATGTTACCTAAGCACCATAGACACAGTGAAAGGGTGACCAAAGCACCATTGAAAGAGTGAAAATGTTACCAAAGCACCATAGACACAAAACATTGTGACCAATGTACCATTGAAACAATGCTAATGCAACATAAGCACCATAGATACAGTTAAAATGTGACCAAAAGCACCACTGAAGCTGTGATAATGTGACCTAAGCACCATAGACACAGTGAAAATGTGACCACAGCACCATTGAAACAGTGAAAATGGGACTTAACCACCATAGACACAGTGAAGGTGTGGCAAAACCATTACGAAAACATTTACACTGTGAAGGTGTGACCAAAGCACCATTGAAATAGTGACCAAAGCACCATAGACACGGTGAAGGTGTGACCAAAGCACCATTGAAATAGTGATAATGTGATCTAAGCGTCATAGACACATTGAAAGTATGACCAAAGCACCATTGAAACAGTGAAGATGTAATCAAAGTACCATAGAAACACATATGTGTGTCCAAAGCACCATTGCAACATTGATAATGTGACCAAATAACTATAGACACGGTGAAAGTGTGACCAAAGTACCATTGAAATAGTTATAACATGACCTCAGCACTTTCACTGTGTCTATGGCTCCTTCGTCATATTATCACTGTTTCAATAGTGCTTTAATCACACTTTCACCGTGTGTATAGTGCTTACGTCATATTATCACTGTTTCAATGATGCTTTTCTGACACTTTTATATGTCTATGGTACTTTGGTTGCATTATCAGTGTTTCATGGTGCTTTGGTAACACTTTCACTGTGCCCATGGTGCTTAGGTTACATTATCGCTGTTTCATTGGTGCTTTGGTCACAATTTTACTTTGTCCTTGGTGTTTAGGTCACATTATAACTATTTCAATTGTGCTTTTGGCGCACTTTCACTGTGTATATGGTGCTTTGGTCACATTATCACTGTTTCAATGGTGCTTTGGTCACACTTTCACTGTATCTATGATGCTTAGGTCACATTATCACTGTTTCAATGGTGCTTTGGTCACGCTTTCACTGTGTATGTGGTGCGTAGGTCATTATTTCATTGTTTCAATGGTGATTTGGCCAAAATTTAATATTTCTATGGTGCTTTGGTAACATTATCGCTCTTTCAATGATGCGTTGGTCACACTTTCAATGTTTCTATGGTGCTTATGTCACATGATCACTATTTCTATGGTGCTTTGATCACACTTTTACTGTATCAATGATGCTTAGGTCACACTATCACAATTTCAATGGTGCTTTGGTTACACTTTCACTGTGTCTATGGTGCTTAGGTCATAATATAATTGTTACAATGGTGATTCGGCCACAATTGTATGTGTCTATGGTGCTTTGGTCACATTATAACTGTTTCAATGGTGCTTTGGTCACACTTTCACTGTTTCTATGGTGCTTAGGTCACATAATCACTCTTTCAATGGTGTCTTGGTCACACTTTCACAGTGTCTATGGTTCTTTGGTCTCATTATCACAGTTTTAATGGTTCTTTGGTCGTACTTCAACTGTGTTTATGTGCCTTTGTTGCTTTGGCCACATTATCACTATTTCAATGGTGTTTTAGTCACACTTTCACTGTGCCTATAGGACTTTGGTCATATCATCACTTTTCAATGGTGTTGTGGTTACACGTTTACGTGTCTATGGTGCTTTGGACACATAATCACTGTTTCAATGGTGATCTTGTCACACTTTCACTGTTGCTATGGTGCTTAGGTCACATTATCAATGACTTAACTTTGCTTTGGTCACATTATCACTGTTCAATGGTGTTTTGGTCATAATTTCACTATGTCTAAGGTGCTTAGGTCACATTATCATTGTTTCATTGGTGCATTGGCCACACTTTTACTGTGTGTTTGGTGTTTAGGTTGCATGATCACTGTTTCAATGGTACTTCGGCCACACCTCCACTGTGTCTATTATGCTTTGGTTACATAATCTGTGTTTCAGTGGTGATTTGGTCTAACACTCTCTGTGTCTATGGTCTTGAGGTCATATTATCACTGTTTTGATGGTGCTTTGGTCACACTTTAACATTGTCTTGAATGCTTATGTCACATTATTACTGTCTCAATGATGCTTTGCTCACCCTTTCACTTTGTCTATTGAATATAGGTGATGTTGTTAATGTTTCAATGATGCTTTCGTCTTATTTGTATGTGTCTATGGTGCTTTAGTCACATTAGCACTGATTCAATGGTGCTTTTGTCACACTTTCACTGTGTCAATTTTGCATTGATCACATCATCACAATTTCATTAGTGCTTTGGTCACAATTTCACTGTGTAAAACTTTATTGGTTTACATCATCACTGTTTCAATGGTGCTTTGGTCACATTATGGCTGTTTCAGTGGTGCTTTGGTCACACGTTTTTGGTTTCTATGGTGCTTATGTCACACTATCACTATTTGAATGGTGCACTGGTCACCCTTTCACTGTGTTAATGGTGCTTTGGTCTCAATATCACAGTTTCAATGGTTCTTTGGTCACAGTTTCACGGTGTTTATGGTGCTTTGGTCAAACTATGATGGTGCAATGGTTCTTTTGTCACACTTTCACTGTGTCCATGTTGCTTTGGTAACGTTATTACTATTTCAATGGTGTTTTGGTCAAACTTTCACTGTGCCCAGAGTACGTAGGTCACATTATCACGCTTTCAATGGTGCTTTGGTCAAACTATGATGGTGCAATGGTTCTTTTGTCACACTTTCACTGTGTCCATGTTGCTTTGGTAACGTTATTACTATTTCAATGGTGTTTTGGTCAAACTTTCACTGTGCCCAGAGTACGTAGGTCACGTTATCACGCTTTCAATGGTGCTTTGGTCACACTTTTATGTGTCTATGGTACTTTGGTCACATTATCATTGTTTCAATGGTGCTTTGCTCAAACGTTCACTATGAGTATGGTCTTGAAGTCACATTATCACTGTTTCAATGATGATTTGGTCACACTTTCACTGTGTCTATCGTCCTTAGTTCACATTATCACTGTTTCAATGGTGGTTTGGTCACACTTTCACTAATTCTATGGTTCTTAGGTCATGATATCATAGTTTCAATGATGATTTGGCCACAATTTAGTGTGTCTATGGTGCTTTGGTCACAATATCACTGTTTCTATGGTGCTTTTGTCAGACCTTCACTGTGTCTTTGGTGCTTTGGTCACATCATAATTGTTTCAATGGTGCTTTGGTCACAATTTCATTGTGTCTATTCTGCTTACATAACATACTCACTGTTTCAATGGTGCTGTGGTCACACTTTCACTGTGTCTATGGTTCTTTGGTCTCGTGATTACAGTTTCAATGGTTCTTTGGTCACACTTCAACTGTTTTATGGTGCTTTGGTCACATTATCACTACTTCAAGGGTACTTTGGTCACACTTTCTCTGTGTATATATGGTTCAGGTCATATTATCACTTTTTCAATGGTGCTTTGGTTACACGTTTATGTGTCGATGGTGCTTTGGACACATTATCACTGTTTCAAGGTTGATTTTGTCAAACTTTCACCGTGACTATAACGCTTAGGTCACATTATCAATGATTTAATGGTGCTTTGGTCACACCTTCACAATGTCTTTAGTGCTTTGGTCACATTGTCACTGTTCAACGGTGTTTTGGTCATAATTTCACCATGTCTAATGTGCTTAGGTTACATTCTCACTCTTTCATTGGTGCTTTGGTCACACTTTCACTGTTTCCTTGGTGTTTAGGTTGCAATATCACTGTTTCAATGGTACTTCAGCCAAACTTCCACAGTGTCTATTGTACTTTTGTCACATTATCAGTGTTTCAATGGTACTTTGGTCAAACGTTCCCTGTGTCTCTTGTGCTTAGGTCACATTTTCACAATTTCAATGATGCTTTGGTCACACTTTCACTGTGTCTATTGAAGGTAGGTCATATTATTACTGTTTCAATGATGCTTTGGTCACATTTTCAAATAATCAGTGCTTTAATGGTGTTTTGGTTACACTCACATTGTGTCTATGGTTCTTATGTCATTTTATCAATGTTTCAATGGTACTCTGGTCACACCTTCACTCTCTCTATATGATTTTTTGGTCACATTATCACTGTTTCCTCGGTGCTTTGGTCACACTTTCACTATGTTTGCATTGCTTTGGTCACATTACAACTATTTGAATGGTACCTTGGTCAAACTTTCACTCTGTCTATGGTTATTTGGTCTCATTATCACAGTTTCAATGGTTCTTTAGTGACACATTTATGTTGTCTATGGTACTCTGGTCACATTATCACTGTTTCAATGGTTCTTTGGTTATACTTTCACTATGTCTACGCTGCATTTGTCGCATGATCACTATTCAAATGGTGCTTTAGTCACACTTTCATTGTTTCTATACAGCAAAGGTCACATGTGTACTCTTTCAATTGTGCTTTGGTCACACGTTTATCTGTCTATGGTGCTTTTGTGATATTCTCACTGTTTTAATGGTGCTTTTGTCACAATTGCAACGATTCTATGGTGCTTAGGTCACATTATCACTGCTCCAATGGTGCTTTGGTCAGACATTCACTGTGTCTATGGTACTTTGGTCACATAGTCACCATTTCAATGGTGTTTTGGTCACACTTTCATTGTGTCTATGGTTCTTAGGTCACATTATCACTGTTTCATTGGTGCTTTGGTCACACTTCCACTGTGTCTGGGGTGTTTAGGACACATTATCACTGTTTCAATGGTGCTTTGGTCACAATTTCCTTGTGTATTTGGTGCTTTGGTCACATTATCACTGTTTCAATGGTGCTTTAATCATATTTTTACTGTGTCTATGGTGCTCTGGTCACATTATCAGGGTTTTAATGGTGCTTTGATCACACATTCACTGTCTCTATAGTGCTTAGGTCACATTATCACTGTTTTAATGGTGTTTTGATTACATGTTCACTGTGTCTATCGTGCTTGGGTTACATAATCACTGTTTCAATGGTCTTCTGGTCACATTTTCATTTTGTCTACAATACCTATGTCACATTATAAATGTTTCAATGATGCTTTGGTCACAGTTTAACTTTGTCTATGGTGCTTTGGTCTCATTATCACTGTTTGAATGGCCTTTTTGTCACACTTTCATTCTGTCTATGGTGCTTTAGTTACATTGTCACCTTATTCAATGGTGCTTTGCCCACGCTTTCACTGTGCCTATACTGCTTTGGTCACATTATCACTGTTTCAATGGTGTTATGGTCTTACTTTCAGTCTGTCTATGGTAGTTGGGTCAAGTTATCACTGTTTCAATGGTGTTTTGGTCACACGTTTATGTGTTGTTGGTGCTTTGGTCACGTTATCACCATGTTAATGGTGCTTTGATCACACTTTATCTGTGTCTATGGTGCTTGGGTGACATTATCATTGTTTCAATGGTGCTTTGGTCACATCTTCATTGTACCTATGGTGCTCTGGTCACAGTATCATTGTTCAAGCGGTGCTTTGGTCACACTATCCCTTTGTCTATGGTGCTTAGGTCACATTATCACAGTTTCAATGGTGCTTTGGGCACAATTTCACTGTAGCTATGGTGCTTAGGTCACACTCTCACTGTTTCAATGGTATTTTTGTCACACGTTCACTTTGTCTACAGTGATTAGGTCACATTATCGCTGTTTCATTGGTGCTGTAGTCCCACTTTCACTATGTCTTTAGTGCTTAGGTCGCAATATCATGGTTTCAATGGTGCTTTGGCCACTCTTTGATTCTATGGTGCTTAAGTCACATTATCATTATTTCAATGGCTCTCTGGTCACACTTTTCTCTGTCTATGGTATTTTGGTCACGTGATCATTGTTTCTATGGTGCTTTGGTCACACGTTCACTTTGCCTTTGGTGCTTAGGTCACATTATCACCGTTTCAATTGCGCATTGGTCACACTTTCAGTGTGTTTATGGTGCTTAGGTCACATTTTCAGAGATTTAAATGGTGCTTTGGTCACACTTTCACTATGTCTGTGATGCTTTGGTCATATCATCACCATTTCAATGGTGCTTTGGTTACACTTTCAATGTGTGTACAGTGCTTAGATCTTAATATCATTGTGTAAATGATGCTTTGGTCACATTTTCACTGTGTATACATTGCGTAAGTCACACTATCAAATTTTCAATGGTGCTTTGGTGACACGTCTACTGAATATCATAGTGCTAAGGTCACATTATCACTGTTTCAATTGTACTTTGGTCACACGTTTATGTGTCTATGGTGCTTTTGTCACAATTTCATTGTGTTTAGGGTGCTTAGGTCACATTGTGAAGGTTTCAATGTTGTTTTGATCACACCTTCACAATTGCTATGGTGCTTTGGTCACATTTTTACTGTTTTAGTGCTGCTTTGGTCACAAGGTGTTTATGGTGCTTATGTCACATTGTCACTGTTCATTGGCACTTTTGTCAGCCTTTCACCGTGTCTATGGTGTTTATGTGACATGTTCATTGTTTCAATGTTGCTTTGGTCTTGCTTTTGTTGCTTCTTTAGTGCTTTGGTCACATTGTCACTGTTTCAATGGTGCTTTGGTCATAATTTTACTGTGTCTTTGGTGCTTTGGTCACATTATCACTGTTTCAATGATGTATTGATCACACTTTCACCGTGTTTATCGTGCTTATGTCACGTTATCACTGTTTCAATGGTGCTTTGGTCACACTTTCACTGTGTCTATGGTGCTTAGGTCACATTATCACTGTTTGAATGGTACTTTGCTAATACTTTTACTATGTCTATGATACTTAGGTTACATTACTATGGTTTCAATGGTGTTTAAGTCACACTTCCACAATGTCAATGGTACTTAGGTCAGATTACCACTGTTTCAATGGTGCTTTGGTTACACTTTCACTATGTCTATAGTGCTTATGTCACATTATCACTATTTCATTACTTCTTTGAACATACTTTCATTGTGTCTACAGTGCTCAGGTCACAATGTCACTGTTTCAATGGTACTTTGGTCGTAATTCCACTGTCTATGGTGCTTTGGTCACATTATTATTGTTTGAATGGTGCTTTGGTCACAGTTTTACTGTGTCTGTGGTGCTTAGGTCACATTGGCACCGTTTCAATGGTACTTTGGTCAAACTTTCACTGTGTCGATGATACTTTGGTCACATTATCATTGTTTCAATGGTGCTTTGGTCATCCTTCCACCATGTCTATGGTTTATAGGTCACATTCTCACTGCTTCATTGGTGCTTTGGTCACACTTTCACTATGTGTATGATGCATAGTTCACATTATCAGTGTTTTAATGCTTTTTTGGTTACACTTTGAATTGTTCTACAGTGGTTAGGTCAAAAAATCATTATTTAATTGATGTTTTTTTCGCATGTTCACTGCGTCTATGTTGCTTTGGTCGCATTTCGACTATTTTAATGGCACTTTAGTCACAGTTTTATTTGTCTATGGTGCTTTCGTCACTTTATCGCTGGTTCAATGGTGCTTTTCACACACTTTGACTGTGGTATGTTGATTATGTCACATCATCAAGGTTTCAATCGTACCTTGGTCACACCTTCGCAATGTCCTTGGTACTTTGGTCACATTATCACTGTTACGATGGTACTTTGGCCACACTTTCACCGTGTATATGGAGCTTAGGTCACTTTATCACTGTTTCACTGGTGCTTTGGTCACACTTTCACTGTGTCTAGGGTCCTTAAGTCATGTTATCATTGTTTTTATGGTTCGTTGGTCACACGTTTACTATGTCTCTGGTGCTTAGGTCACAGTATCACTGTGTCAATGGTCCTTTGGTCAATGTTTTATGTGTCCATGGTGCTTTGGTTACATTATATATGTTTCAATGGTGCTTTGGTCACACGTTTACTGTGTATATGGTGCTTAAGTCACATTATCACTGTTTCAATGGCACTTTGGTTACACCGCCACTGTGTCTATGGTGCTTTGGTCAAACTATCATTGTTTCAATGGTGCTTTGGTCACATTTTCATTGTGTTTATGGTGCTTGGGTCACATTATCACTATTTCAATTGTTTTTTTGTCACACTTTCACTGTCTATGGTGCATTGGTCTCATTATCACACTTTGAATGGATTTTTTGTCATTCCTTTATTGTGTCTTTGGTGCTTTGGTTACATTATCACTGTTTCAATGCTGCTTTTGGCACACTTTCACTGTGTCTATGGTGCTTAAGTCACATTTTCACTGTTTCATTGGCTCTTTGGTTATACTTTCATTGTGATTATGGTATCTAGGTCACATTATCACTGTTTCAATTGGGCTTTGGTCACACTTCAACTGTGTCTATGGTGCTTTGGTCATGTTATCACTGTTTCAATGGTGCTTTCGTCACATTTTCATTGTGTCTATGGTGCCTAGGTCACATTATCACTGATTCAATGGTACTTTGGTCACACTTTCACTGTATCTATGGTGCATATGTCACATTATTACTGTTTTAATAGTGGTCTGGTCACACTTTCACTGTGTGTATGATGCTTAGGTCGCATTATCACTATTTCACTGGTGCTTTGGTCACACTTTCAATGTTTGTATAGTGCTTAGGTCACATCGTCATTGTTTTGTTGATGCTTTGGTCACACTTTCATTGTGTCTATGGTGCTTAGGTCACATTATCAAGGTTTCCATGGTGCTTTGGTTACACCTTCACAATGTCTATGGTGCTTTGGTCACATTATCAATGTTTCAATGGTACTCTAGTCACCCTTTCACTCTGTCTATAGTTCTTATGTCACATTATCACCGTTTCATTGGTGCTTTGGTCAGACGTTCACTGTGTCTACGGTGCTTAGGTCACATTATCGCTGTAAAAGTGTGATAAACGTACCTTTGAAACAAGAAAAATGTGACCTAAGCACCATAGACACATTGAAAGTGTGGCCAAAGTGCCATTGAGGCATTGATAATGTGACCAAAGCACCTTTGACACATGGACAATGTCACCAGAGCACCATAAACACAATGAAAGTGTGACCAAAGCACCATTGAAGCAATGATAATATGACCCAAACACCATTGACAGTGAAAATGTGACCAAAGTACCCGTGAAACAGTGATAACGTGGCATGAGCACCATGGATATGATATAAGCATCATAGATGTAATGAAAGTGTGTCCAAAGCACCATTGAAACAGTGATAATATGACCTAAGCACCATAGAGACAGTAAACGTGTGACCAAATTACCACCAAAACGGTAATGATGTGACCTAAGCACGATAGAAAAAGTGAAAATGTGACCAAAGTACCATTCAAACAGAAATGTTGTGACCAGAGCACCATAGCCACAATGAAAGTGTGACCAAAGCACCATTGAAACAGTGATAATGTTACCAACGCACCATAGGCACAGTGAAAGTGTGACCAAAGCACCATTGAAATAGTGATAATGTGACCAAGGCACCATGGACAAAGTGAAAGTGTGACCAAAGTGTTGGAGTGATGCTCCTCACCATGGCAGGAGTGACTCCAAAAAGGAACACCAAAAAGACAAGCCTTAGTGGCTTAGTGGTTAATGGTGTCCACCTCTAGAGGCAGGGGCCCGGGTTCAAGTCCCACAAGATGAAATTATGCCCTGCCTCAAGGGAGGTGGAAAATAGATGCCAGGAAGCTAGCTCAACCTCTAGAGTTCCTCTTTAAGTTTCTAGAAGGCCAGGTGAGGGTCCAGGAAGGTGGCACACCTTCTAGAAGGGCTGACTTGTCCTACAAGGCATCTAGAGGTGTCTTGGTCTTCTGGACACCTTCCCTCCTACTAGAAGCAAGCTGAGGAATCTAGGAAGGGGCAGAAGCTTCTAGAGGAGGGAAGGGATGCCTTCCTAGGTGGGAAAAGGACAGCCTACCAAGGAGCACTCTAGAAGCCATAGAATCTGCTAGGACGCTCCAAATCTGGCATGCTTTGGTGTTCTGGAAAGCTTAGATCAGTGGCTATAAAATGCCACTGCTTGTGAGCCTTGATCAAGTGTTAATTCCCATCCTATTGAGGCCAAAACTATTGCCACACTCTCTGACCAGTTTTCTGCCATCCTTGGAACCAGTTGCCTCCACAGTTTCAGTCTCTCCAAAAACAGTTGGTGGTGTGAACCAGCCACTGCTAGGGACCCTCCAGGGTGCACACTCACCCTCAGGCCAACACAAAGCACCATTGAAACAGTGAAAATGTGACCAAAGCACCATAGACACAGTAAACATGTGACCAAAGCACAAATGAGACACTGATAATTTGACCTAAGCACCATAGATAGTGAAAGTGTGAACAAAGCACCATTGAAACTGCGATGATGTAATATAAGCACCATAGACACAGTGAAAATGTGACCAAAGCACCATTGAAACAGTGATAATGTGACCAAAGTAGCATAGACACAATGAAAGGGTGAGCAAATCACCATTAAAACAGTAAAAATATGACCTTAGCTCCATAGACACAATGAAGCTATGACCAAAGCACCATTGAAACAGTGATAATGTGACCTACATACCATAGACACAATGATAGCGTGACCAAAGCACCATTGAAACAGTGAAAATGCAACATAAGCACTAAAGACACCGTGAAAGTGTGACCAAAGTACCACTGAGATAGTGCTAATGTGACCTAAGCACCATGGAAAAAATGAAACTGTGATCAGAGCACCATTGAAACAGTGATAATGTGACCAGACCACCGTAGCCACAATGAAAGTGTAACTAAAGCACCATTGAGACAATGATAATGTGACCAAAGCACCATAGACACAGTGAAAGTGTGACCAAATCACCATTGAAACATAGATAATGTGACCAAGGCACCATAGACCCATTGAAATTGTTACCAAAGCACCATTAAAACTGTGATAATGTGACCAAAGCACCATAGACACAGTGAAAATGTGACCAAAGTACCACTGAGACACTGAGTATTTGACCTAAGCACCATAGATAGTGAATGTGTGACCAAAGCACCATTAAAACAGTGATGATGTGATCTATGCACCATAGAAACATTGAAAGTGAGACCAAAAGTACCATTGAAACATTGATTATGTGTCCGGACACCATAGACACAGTGAAAGTGTGAGCAAATTACCATCAAAATAGTGATAATGTGACCTTAGTACTTTGGACACAGTGAAAGGGTGACCAAAGTACCATTGATACATTGATTATGTGACCAAAGCACCATAGACATAGTGAACGTGTGAGCAAGTCAGCATTTAAAAAGTGACAATGTAATCTTAGCACTATAGACAGAGTAAACATGTGACCAAAGAAACACTGAAACAGTGATAAAGTGACATATGCACGATAAACACTGTGAAAGTGTGACCAAAGCACCATTGAAACAGTGAAAATGTGACCTAAGAACCATAGACACAGTGATAGTTTGACCAAATCACCATAGAAAAGTGATAATGTGACCTAAGCACTATAGACATAGTGAAAGTGTAACCAAAGAACCACTGAAATAGTGATAATGTTACCTTAGCACCATAGAAAAAGTGAACGTGTGACCAAAGCACCATTGAAACAGTGATGACATGACAAAAGAACCATAGCCAGAATAAACGTATGACCAAAGCACCATTGAAAAGTGATAATGTGACAATGCACCGTAAACAATTTGAAAGTGTGACCAAAGCACCCTTGCATCAGTGATAATGTGACCAAGGCACCATAGACATTGTTAAAGGGTGACCAACGGACCATTGAAACATCGATTATACAACCAAAGCACCACAAACACAGTGAAATTGTGCACAAATCACCATTGAAACAGTGATAATGTGACCTAAGCACTTTAGACAGAGTAAAAGTGTGACCAAAGCACCACTGACACAATTATAATATGACATAGGCACGATAGACACAGTGAAAGTGTGACCAACGTACCATTGCAAAAGTGATAATGGGACATAACCAACATAGACACAGTGATAGTGGGACCAAATCACCATTGAAAGAGTGATAAATAGACCTAAGAACTATAGACAGTGAAATTGTGACCAAAGTACCACCAAAACAGAGATAATGTGACCCAAGTACCATGGAAAAAGTGAAAGTGTGACCAAAGCACCATTGAAACTGCGATACTGTGACCACAGCACCATAGCCACAATAAAAGTGTGACCAAAGCACCATTGAAATAGTGACGATGTGACAAAAGCACCATAGACACAGTACAAGTGTGACCAAAGCACCATTGAAACAGTGGTAATGTGACCAAAGCACCATAGACACAGTGAAAATTTGACAAAAGCACCATTGAGTGAGTAGGATTTTGATCTACGCAACAAGATAGTGAAAGTGTGAGCAAAGCACCATTGAAACAGTGATGATGTTATCTAAGTACCGTAGACACATTGAATGTAGGACAAAAGTACCATTAAAACAGTAATAATGTGACCAAAGCACCAACGACACAGTGAAAGTGTGACCAAAGCACCATTCAAACAGTGACGATGTGACCAAAGCACCATAGAAACACTTAACGTGTGACCAAAGCACCATGGATCTAGTAATGAAGTGACCTAAGCACTGTAGACACAGTGAAAGTGTGACCAAAGCATCATTGAAACAGTGATAAAGTGACCAAAGCACCATAGACACAATGAAAGTGTGAGAAAATCACCATTAAATAGTGATAATGTGACCTAAGCACCATAGGAACATTGAAAGGGTTACCAAAGTAATGTTGAAACAGGGCTCATGTGACTTAAGTACTAAAGACACAATAAAGTGTGACCAAAATACTATTGAAACGGTTAAAATATAACCAAAGCAGCATACACACAGAGAACGTGTAACCAAAACACCATTGAAACAGTGATAATGTGACCAACGCACCACACACACAATGAATGAATGACCAAAGTACCATTGAAAGAGTGACAACATGACCAAAGCACTATTAACACAGTGAAAATGTGACAACAGCACCATTGAAACAGTGATAATGTGACCAAAGTACCATAAACACAGATAAAGTGTGACCAAAGCAACATTGAAACAGTGATAATGTGACCTAAGCACCATAGACACAGTGAAAGTGTGACCAAAGCACCTTTGAAACAGTGATAATGTGACCTAAGCACCATAGACATAATGAAGATGTGACCAAAACACCATTGAAACTGTGATAATGTGACCTAAGCACCATAGACACAGCAATAGTGTGACCAAAGCACCATTAAAAAAGTGATACTATGACCTAAGAATTATAGACACAGTGACAATGTGACCAAGGTACCGCTAACACGGTGATAATGTGACGTGAGAACCATAGAAAAAGTGAAAGTGTGACCAAAGCACTATTAAAAAAAGCGATAATATGACCAAAGCACCATAGACACAGTAAAATTGTGACCAAAGCAAGAGTGAAACAGTGATAACGTGACCAAGGCACCATAGACACAGTGAAAGTGTGACCAAAGAACCATTGAGACAGTAATAATTTGACCTAAGTGCAATAGATAGTGAGAGTGTGACCAAAGCACCATTTAAACAGATATGATGCGATGTAAGCACCATAGACACAGTAAAAGTGTGACCAACGCACCATTAAAATGGTGATGAATTTATCTAAGCACCATAGACACAGTAGAAGTGTGAGCAAAGCACCATTGAAACGGTTATAACGTGACCAAAGCATGATAAACACATAAAACATGTAACCAGAGCAACATTGAAACAGTGACAATGCGACCAAGGCACCACAAACATAGTGAACATGTGACCAAAGCACCATTGAAAGAGTGGTAATGTGACCAAAGCACCATAGACACAATGATAATGTGACCAAAGCACCAGTGAAACAGTGAAAGTGTGACCTAAGCACCAAAGACAGTTAAAGTGTGACCAAAGCACTATTGAGACAGTGATTATGTGACCTAAGCACCATAGCCACAATGAAAGTGTGACCAAAAGCACCATTAACATAGTGATAATGTGACCAAAGCATCATAGACACAGTGAAGGTGTGTCCAAAGCACCATTGAAACAGTGATGATTTGACGTAAGCACCATAGACACGTGAACGGGTCACCAAAAAACCATTCAATCAGTGATAATGTGACCTAAGCACCATAGACACAGTGAAACTGTGACCAAAGCACGATTGAAATAGGGGTAATATGACCTAAGTACCATAAAAACAGTGAAATTGTGACAAAAGCACCATTGAAACCAAGATAATGTAACCTAAGCACTATAGACACATTCAAAGTGTGACCAACATTACCACTAAAATGGTGATGATGTGACCTAAGCACCTTAGAAAACGTAAAATTGTGAGCAAAGCACCATTGAAATGGCGATGATGTGACCAAAGTACCATAACATAGTGAAAGTGTGACCAAAGTACCACTGAAACGGTGATAATGTGACCTAAGCAGCATACAAACAGTGAACGTGTGACCAAAGCACCATTGAAATGGCAATAAAGTGACCAAAGCACCATTAGACAAAGTGAAACTTTCACCAACGCACCATGGAAACGGCAATAATGTGACTAAAGTACCATAGACACAGTGAAAGTATGACCAAAAGCACCATTGAAATAGTGAAAACGTGACCAAAGTACCATAGACAGTGAAAGTGTTATCAAAGCACCATTTAAACTCTGACAATGTGACCAAAGCACCATAGATATAGTAAAGGTGTCACCAATCTTTGAAATGATGATAATGTGACCTAAGCACCATATACACAGTGAATGTGTGACCAAAGCACCTTGAAAATAGTGACGAGAGTGACCTACGCACTTTAGACACAGTGAAAGTGTGACCAAAGCATCATTGAAACAATAATAATGTGACAAGAGCACCATAGGCACAGTAAACTTGTGAGAAAATCAAAATTAAAACAGTAATAATGTGACCTAGGCACTATAGACACAGTGAAATGGTCACCAAAGTACCATTGAAACAGTGATCATGTGACCTAAGCACTATAGACACCGTAAACATGTGACCAAAGCACCATTGAAACAGTGGTAATGTGACAAAAGCAGCATAGACACAAAGAAAGTGTAACCAAAGCACCATGAAAACAGTGATAATGTGACCAAGGCACCAGAGACAGTGAACAAGTGACCAAAGTACCATTGAAAGAGTGATGAAGTAACCAAAGCACCATAGAAACAGCAAAAATGTGACCAACACATCATTGAAACAGTGATAATGTTACCTAAGCTCCATGGATAGTTAAAGCGTGACCAAAGCACCATGGAAACAGTGATAATGTGAACTACACACCATAAACACAAGGAAAGTGTGTTCAAAGCACCATTGAAACAATGATAATCTCACCTAAGCACCATATACACAGCAAAGCTGTGACCAAAGTACCATTGAAACAGTGATAATGTGACCATAGACACAGTGATGATGTGACCAAAGCACCATTGCAAAACTGATAATGTGACCTAAGCACTATAGAAACAGTGAAATTGTGACCAAAGTGCCACTAAAACAGTGATAATGTGACCTAAGCACCATAGAAAAAGGTAAGACTCTGACCAAAGCACCATTGAAAAAATCATGATATGACAAAAGCACCATAGACACAGTGAAAGTGTGACCAAAGCACCATTGAAACAGTGATGATGTGACCAACGTACCATAGACATAGCAAAAGTGTGAGAAAAGCACCATATAAACAGCGTTAATGTGACCAAAGCACCATATACACAGTGAAAATGTGACCAAATCACCATTGAGACAGTGTTTATTTGACATATGTATCTATATCTATATATATCTATATCTATATCTATATCTATACATATATATCATATGTATGACACGTACCAAAGACACAGTGAAAGTGAGAGCAAATTGAGTACCAAAGTGACCAAAGACACAGTGACCAAATTGAGTACCAAAGTGACCAAAGAAACAGTCTTTGGTCACTTTGGCACTCAATTTGGTCACTGTGTCTTTGGTACGTATGACTATTTCAATGGTACTTTGGTCTCACTTTCACTGTGTCTTTGGTACGTATGACTATTTCAATGGTACTTAGGTCTCACTTTCACTGTGTCTTTGGTGTGTATGACATATGTATCTATATCTATATCTATATCTATATATATATCTATATCTATATCTATATCTATATCTATATCAATATCTATATCTATATCT